>JAQFVV010008070.1:0-43306 GCA_028023455.1 Epiperipatus broadwayi
TATATATATCAGTAAAATAGTAAAAGTGTCATGTATAATTTATTATGCTTTATGTTGTCAGACTTCACCAGAAGTGAGTTTGATATTTAATGCCCAGTCTGTTTATGTTAATTAAAAGACTGACTGGTTTTGTAATCTTCAATGATGAACTATTTGATCACTCACTAATAAATGAAATATTTGGAAAGTGTGGAAAACAATTTATATTTTAGTTTTAATTCTTGCCTTTCCTTCTTATATTATATTTTATGATCCATTTATTAATGGCTTAAGATTTCTGGGGACTTTCTACTATGTCAGGGAGCTGATTATTTTAATCAGAAATTAAGTTATTAGTTATCCACTGTAGAGATGTCTGGGGTGTTATGTAATTTATAGTCACAACCATTCATTTAGTATTATTGTTCTTGCTTTGCTAATTACCTCTTAGGACCTTCAGAAGTTTAATTATGACCAGTCAAATCCTTGACTTTCTCTTAATTGTAGGCATATTTTCTACTAGGGATTCTTTCCAGGCATTGTCATTAATATGTGTATGAGAAATCAAGCACATCAAATCTATTATTATTATTATTCAGAGACATGTTTTGGCTGGAGAGCCAGCATTTCTCATCATCTACATGTATATATTAGAGATTTCTTTTAGCAAAGCCACCCAGAGATTTGTAACAGACCTCATCTATTCTTTTGTTGTAATCAATAATATCATACTGCCTTTATCATTATATATATATATATATATATATATATATATATATATATATATATATATATATATTTCAGGTTGGTATATATATATATATATATATACCAACCTGAAATGTTCTCTAGCATGATGGCACGTGCTTCACAAACCAATACCGCTATTTAGTTAAATCTGATTATCTAATTTAAAATGAACTATTTTCCTTTCCACACTCATTATAGATAACCGATTTAAATGTAATAATATTTTAAATACACATCACTCGTCTTGATATTTATATATAAAATAGATTTATTTGTAATCTCTTAAAGAGGGCTAATGATATTTTATTGCTGATTGGTTCTTGGCAGACCAATTAACAAACTTTTACTTTGTTATCATATGCCTTGCCTTTAGCCACATCAAAACAAATTCAAGAGGTATAATAACCTCATTATATAAACAAAACTCAACTTATTTTGTATTGCTAATAACTCAATTTCTTAATAAATTCCTGTAATATTATTATTTTAAATTAGCTTTGTTTATCATCACTCCAAATCTCTAATATTAATAACCCTAGTTATTTATAATATTTCTTTGATTTAAATTCACTTCTTTATAACATTGCCATAAGAAATTATAATTATTACGGTTCAAACCATTAGTAATGAATATCAAATCACATCTGTACCATTCTTCAATCATCAGAATTCACTAAATCATTAATTTCTCATATGAAATCTTTATTATTTCAAGTCTCTTTGTGTACCGTGATCTCCAGCTGGGACAAAATAAAACTAAGGACTGCTAGTGTCATCACAAATGTTATCCTTTAGTCAGAGAGGCAATAGTTCTGGCAAATAGGTTAGGATTCACACTTGCCCTGACATCTGTATCTTGAGCATGGTTGGATTCAAAATGCTTTTTCTTGGATTATTGGTCTTGTTGAATGAATACACGATTTTGACTGGCACAGAGTGATATATGAAAAATATTTAGAACAGTAATGTTATAAATGAATGTTAATCAACACATACGTAGAAAAGGTAGATTTTTTAAATTATCAGATTTATTACTGCCTAGCATGCTTTTAATATAGCATATATATCATATTCATAGCTTATAGAAAAAAAAATGAAATTTAATAAATAATCAAACATCAAAAATACTACAATAAATATACAAGCATTATTTTTCTAACTAAATGGCTTTATTTATTTTAAAAATTACTTTAAAATAATTTAAAAGCATGTTTTCAATTTTAACAGTCTACCCATGATCCTATTCTAAGAATTTAAGTGAGAACAGGTTATTATCCATGCTTTGAGTAGGTATATTTATGAGCACTAAACAATTCTGATCTCAAGCACTAATCTTATCAATTAATAAGAATTATACCTCTTGAAAACAAAAGAAAAGGTCCACTGGACTTTTTTGGTTGCCTTATCCAGAATAGCTCAGTCTCATGGTCTGGGAGACGATGTCTATTGGGTGAATGAAGCCAAGGTTATCTTACAAAGAACATCATTTATATACTTTTATAATTTTTTATCTGCCCTATGAATCTTATTATTTTATTGTTTTTAGAGTTATACAGGCATGAATACCAGTAAACTTTTATAAATAATAACCCAGAAATTATAAGAATCTTGTAATTCAAGTAAATACACAAATTATAGCTTAAAATTCTAATATTTATTAATACATGTATATACTAATATCCCAAACATATGACTCATTTATTCTAATATATATATATATATATATATATATATATATATATATATATATATATATATATATATATATATATATATATATATATTAGTATACCCATTCACGAAAGAGTGCAACTATATGTCAGAATTGTATTTATTAAATGATTTAATCTATTTCTATAATTACATTCTTTAAGTTGAGACAAAGTGCATATTTCTTAATTTATTATTATATGTTCATTTAATATATATATATATATATATATATATTATATATATATATATATATATATATATACATATATATATATATATATATATATATATATATATATAAAGAGAGAGAGAAGTCATAGTTACCTCATTTGAGGATGAATGTTTGCATGTTTAAGGCAGATGATCTGTAAGCTTACTGTATTACAATGGCAATAGCCCTAGTAAGAATTGTTGGTCTGGAAGATATGAAAGATTCCATAACATTCCATATATGATGATCCATCCTAGAGGTTAGACAGGTGATTGTAAAATTGAGTGCAAAAAGTTCTTTCTGTTTGGAGTTCCCTGATTATTTTACTTGCTTGAAATGGACAGCAAAAATCTCCATAGGTAAAGGTCAGAAAGGTCACAAAATAGCTGTACACTGGGACAGTTTAATGAATCCACACAATTATTTTACCCCAACATTTCAATAGACTTTATTCTTATTAAATTTTATTAATTAATAAAATCACTTTATTAAAATTTACTTTCCATGCTTTTTTCTTTTTATGGTCACTTTTCGGAATAACTACAAAATCAAATATATATATATATATAGTTCTTTTCATTTAACACTTTTTCATCTCACTTTTTTTTTCTATTCATATCCTGATGACCATTACCTCAGAAATTCTTTTAGCATGATCATGTTTTCATTGTTCCAAAATACTAAATAGCCAGTTCTTAGAATTTTGACAAGTGTCATTAACAGAAATCTTACATGACACAACTTGCAACACTCTTTTATTACTCTCTTTATCCTTATTTTTAATTTGCTTTTGTTAAGAAACATCCTGCTACTAATGATATTATTTCAATAATTATAATGTACAATAATAAACATCAAAATATAAAAAACAAAAATATAAGATACAACTCTGCACATAGCCGCTCCTCTTCATCTTCACATACAAATCTATTTGTTAGTAACTAATTCTATGCAAAAATCACTACAACATGTATAATAAATATATATGTATATGTTCATGCCTTTAGATGGTTAATGCATTTAACTCACACTCTTTTGTTACAGGGTTCAAATGTATATCTATAAATTTTCTCACATCTATTAATTCGATCCATAATAACAACCACAATAAACATCTCTTTTGAAATCATTATTGTCTTTTACTTCCTTTAATACTTGGATTCAAATATAGCTACTGTTACACAATATACATATCTGTCTATATACTTCTGAATTTGTAACCTAGTAAAATTTAAAAGGTGAAGTATTTTTTGTTTGTTAAGTGTATGTGCATGGAAAGTTACAGAATAAACTGAATTTTTGATTTGTTTTCTAGTTAGTTAATTGAGTAAAAACAATATATTTGTTAAAATCCTAAGTTCACTCATATTTGATATAAACAACTATTAAATTAAAAGTCAAAACAAACTACATTTATAATTAATTATAGTTATCCTACAAAGTTAAATAACTTGATTAAAAGTGAAAATTAAATTTAAATTTAAAGACATATAAGAAGTTTGTTTACTTAATTTTCATTGTTTTTTTTTTCCTTTTGTTAAATTCATCTTTTGAAGTATTTCAAGCATATATTCATTTTTTAAAAAAATCTGAATAACAACCACCAGATTTAAACATGTTTTGCAAAAATTACTTTGTCAATTATATTAATTTATTTGTTGGCTTTAAATAAAAGTTTTTTTTATTTAGAAATAAACTTATGTTTACATTCATATATAGGTAGAAAAAGTAAAAGAATAAAAATAATCACCTTCATTTTTTAAGAAAAGCTTGTCATTTCTGAGGAAACCCTGTCTTTTGTTTAAAATGTTAATTGGAGTATACAGATATAGCAGTAGAATAAATTAATGACTAATGGTTTATATATATATATATATAGTAAGCCAGTGCTTGTGGGCACTTGCTTTCATTTAACATTATTTATGCATGAAATTAATGTTATTTTTTAGAAAAATAAGAAAATAAAATAAAAGTAATAATATTTGGTTAATAAGGTGTGCTATCCCTTTTACCTAGATATGGTTTGTATAAATAAACAATATGTTCCCCAATGCAGTATCATGTTTTTAAAATAAAATAATTTAAGTAAGATATTGGTATAAGAGCAAATTAATATAATTTAAAACAAAGGTAATAAACTCTAACTCTATTTAGTTTCAAAATGGTTATATAAAGAAAAAAAAAACATAAATGTCAATTAAGAAATTTTTAAGATAGTATTGTTTTTAAAAAATGTAACTTTTGATGAATTTGTTTTAAAGAAAATAATTTCATGTGTAATTATAATCACTGATAATTATTGTTGGTTTGAATGTATTTATTATTTTCATTTATTAAACTGTTTTATAATACATTTTAAAGAATATTGAAAACCACATGATTCTAATAAGTTATACATTTTTTTTTGTTTGTGTTATAATCAAATGATTTTTTTGTTGTAGGTGTCACTGGGGTTAAGAGAATGACCAATAAATACTGAATTCATTTGTTTTTTAGATAGACTGCTTTTGTTCTTCAGAGCTAACAGTGCTAAATTTTGTAACATTATTATTTTCTAATTTTATAAAAATAAATTGGTAATATAATGGAAGTCCAATCTATAATGTCCATGTAAAAATTTTGGTAAGACATTCTTTGTCTTTATGCTATCTCTGCCATTTAAAATCTTTCTGCATTAATAATTATCGCATCTTGAAAGTTAGATTTTTCAAAAACAAAACTAAAAGTGGAAGAATTAACCAAGGGGATAAATAAAATTTTTGTTTTATCTAAAGTAAGGAAAATAAATGTTTTTCAAATTAGAATTAATTATTTAATGACTTATTCTTCTTTATTAATATTTTCCTGGTATAAAAGAAAAATACATAAAGGGAATAATAGAAAGAAGGAAAAAAGAATTGAAAACATTTTCATGTGTTTTGAGAAAAATATTGTCTGCTTTTATAAAAAAAATGAAGGCGCTTTATACATTGGAATATATTTGGTGTGCATTTTTTTTAAAAAGTCTTATTTGAAATTAATGTGAAGATTAAATATATGCGCATTCTTTGAAAGAAAAATGCTATTTGATCTTTAGTGATCTGAGAATAAAATTAAATTATATGTTATATTGTATGCATAATGGAATTCTTATAGCTTCATTCATTCATCTCTAAAAAACTGTGCATATCATCTTCAATGTTCTAGCTAGCTAACTATATGTATAGTCTTCAAATAATGTGTATGTTTATCATTGATGTTATAATATTTGTTTTTATCCAGATTTTTATCATTATAATCCAGTTGGGAATTAAGCTTAGTTTCTACTACATTTTTTTACATGTTTATTATTATAATCCCCCCCCCCCCAAAAAAAAGAACTTTTCATTAGAAAAAAAAGTGTTTATTACTTTCAGTGCTTTGTACAATGTGACTGGGTGGAATCTATTTACCTGGATAGACAGCTCAGCAGAGAAATAGTTCTGCTAATGAGATAATGTGCATTTATTTATTTTGGTTTTTATTTAAAAAAAAACGAATGGGTAAAATTTTATTTTGTTTTATAATATTAATGTATGTTAAAGTTTATATTTGTTACATAATGTTTTAAGGATCTTGTAATAACAAGTGTATGTCTTACTATCTTTACTTTGAGTTAAGTTTGTATTTGATATGAAGTGATACATATGAAGTATATATGATTTATTACATGCAACTGGAGATATGAACTTTGCATGTTAGGTATTTAAGGAAAAAAAAAATTATATTTTTTAATGGGTAAAACAGTACTTTAAATTTATCAGAAGTAACTAAAAGAATTCTATAACAAGATATTTCTTGTTTAAAGTTTCAACATAATTTATATTGTATTAATTAAGTAATTTAGTACCAGTTATTTTTTAATAGTACATCCACTTTATATTAGTTTAAGCTTGTATGCTATACATTGTTGTTGAATATTCCTTTATTAAAATTAAATTTATTATACTTTTCGGCATGTTACGTACAGTCATACGGGGATGAGACATGTGTATTTTAATTCATTGGTTTCAGATATTGATTGAAGTATACATTTTAATATAAGTTTATTATTATTAGTGTGTTTTGCTATCTTGCCTAAGTGTAGAGTTGGTATATGCTTAATATCAACATATTTTAATATTTATAATGTATTTTGTTTTGTGGGATGGAGATGCTCTACCCAAACTACTTTATTTTCCATGAGAGGATTAGTTTTAATATAGTGTTATGGTATGTTTTATAGTCAATGATCAAGTCTCATGAAGAGGATGATCCAGAGTATATATAATATTTAGTATACTTAATGTGTTTTAATATGAAGAGAGGATTATATTTGGTGCATGTTCTTTTCTTTAGGTGGTGAGATAGAGTCCACACCTATACATTTTTAGCCTGAGAAATAGGCTAGAAACCACGAAATGCTTCAGTGTAATATTTTACTCTGCAGACATTAGTTGTTATTCTTGCATTCCTAATGTGAAATTAAATATATCTTTCCACCATAGAAGATGTAGATTATTGTGATCTGTTTTAAAGTTATGGCAATGATAAATGCTGGATTTGAGGTGTTAGTTTTTCAAGGGGCACTTTATTATCAGTAGTGTCTTAGTAATTGGGATCAATATCTATGTTGTGATAATGAGCCTTGTTGGTAATTCACAAGCAAACTGATGGAATAAAATTAATCTAAAATTGTGTATTAATACATTTATTTATTAAAGGAATATTCAAACAATATTTTAGTGTTATTAATAGTGAAAAAATATTCTTAGCTTGAATTACTTCATTCTTAATTAAAATATGTATCATAATTCATGTGAACATTAAGTTAAGCATGCATTGGTGAGTGGGACTTCTGATAAATAACCCATACGTAGTCATAATTTGTCTAATTAAATACGTAGTCATAATTTGTCTAATTATAAACCATAATACGGTTAACTTTATTAGTAATAAAGTTGATATTTAAAAGATTTCATATCATAATATTAACAAATAAAAAAATAGTCAATAATTTAAGGTAAGAGTTTTATTTATAGTATTATTAAAATTTTAAATTAGTGTAGTAGTAAATCAGCTGCACATTTTGGCTAGTTACTCCATTGTAATAGCTGAATTCCAAACATGTATGAATTTATTATTTTAATTTATACCATGGTAGAGGACAGTTTAATGTATTTTTAGTATCAATGTTGTATTACTTAATAAATTTGTGTATTTTTTTTTTGTTCTGTGTTGGTAATAAATGGTAGTCTTTTCAATATTCGTTGTCAATTTTTTTTTACGCTAACTAGAAGTGTGTTGCAAAATATTTGCAAAACATTTTTTTGAGTCCTAAATCATTTCAAACTTTAGAAATCTTATTACACCAGGTAGACAAAGTTATACAAATCTGAACATTTCATTTTGATTGTAGTTATTTTATGGGAATTGCAAACTTCTGACTAAACATTATGTAATTGTAAAAATGAATTTATTTCCAAGTTATTAACCCTGACTGCACATTATTCCAGTTACATTTTATTTAAATTATTGAATTAAATAGTTTTAGTTATTTTATTGTGTTGTCATGGATGATGGAAGGATACAAAAGATACCTTTGTCTTTCTATTATTCTGGATGAGATTCTGGATAAAAATGCTGTATTATTTCAAATTTTATGTAATTATTTAGTTCATTATTGATTATATTTATCACCCCTTTAAATAATATAGTAGTTGTTATGATATATGAGGACGCATGAGCATTTCAGTAAAGTGAATGTTTCCTATTGCCTACCAGAATGGTAGTCATGTGTGACAGCATAGTATTGTAGAGTATTTTCTTAAAGTAAACAAAAAAACCCTGAGATTATTATTATCATTATTCTTTATTTAAGAAGTGATCGATTATTATGGATATTGCAGTTATGTTGTGGCATAAAAGAGTTTGATTTTTAATTGTGCTATAAAAAAGGTATATTGTCAACTATTTTACATAATATATATTTTTTTAAAAAACATTAACAAAAACATGAGAAACTATCATTATTGTTTAAAGGTGCAAATACTTATAGCTCAGAGAATGTATTTTTGATAAAGAGAAAATGTTATTTTTATTTTAATTATTAATTAGGGAATGATTGCAGTTTGTCTCTCTTCCCAAGATATTTATTTTACTGTGATAATTTATTTTATGATTTTAATTTCTTTCTTTATCTTAACTGTATATCTCTGCAGCTGAATTTTTATAACTAACCGATCACTGAGCATAGTCCACGTTTTCATTTATAAATCTATATTCATTTAATGAGAGTCTCAAAATAATAGTTATTTATTATTAGGTAGATTAAAATTATGATGCATCATTTGACTTAACTAGTGTCATTCGTTTAGCTAGTTGGATAGAATTGTGGAGGTTACAATATATATGTATCTGTTTACATATTGGTGCAAAAGCATTTCAGAAAATAAATTAAAGTAAAAAATAAAATGAAAATTTAATGTATGTTCAGTAAATAAATGTCTAGTTACATTGTGTGCACGTAATGTGCATATATAAATCAGACTATGGTACAAAAAAAAACTTAAGACATTTATTTGTTAAAATAATTGATTGATAAATATAAGTTGCCCATCTATGAATAAATAATAAATAATAGCTACGTATTTGAATCATCATGTACTAACATAAATCACTTTCTGTAATTGTAATTGGATATAAATAAATGTATTATAAGTACTGTACTAACAAAGACTCGATATGACTACACTTAATAATAAATGTTAATTATCACAATGGAATATATGTGTAACCCTTAAGAAAATTTTTATCAATAGACAGTATTATACTGTCAAGCGTTGTTAGCCGAGAGGTCATTGCAACAGCCTTGCAAGCAAGTAGTTGGTTGCAGACGGTTGTGGGTTCGCGTCCCGGCCGATGCTATGACATATGAAGAAAAAAATAGACAATATTATATGAGTAGAATTAAAGATAATCATAAATAGAAAACATTCACGTATTTATATATAAAATAATATATAAATGATCAGATTTGAACCTATAATCTTCCCCTCCCATGTGTATTTTATTAGACAATATAAATAGTTATATGTTTAAACTTCAAAAAATTATGATGATGTTTTTAGTAAGGCATGTTAAATGTAATACTTATTATGACTATAATGTTAGCGTATAGTTTCTTTACGGCTATAATGTTTTAACACTATGAGTGTTGTTATCGAAAAATATTTCCATAATACTGAAATATGATGTATTCTCTTGGTCGTCATTATTTACAGTTAAATGGAAGAGATTGTCCAGACAAGAATATATCAAAAACACTTAGATAAGTATTTTTTGCTTTAATTAATTATTTTTGATTCCTAAAATAAACTCAGTTTTTATTATTCTTTGATTTGAAATAAAAAGAAGGGTTAAATTCTGCTACAACTTTTAATTTCTTTTTTGATACAAATTAAACAGTAAAGCTTAAGATCCATTACATTTATAACGACAAAGACATTTTGTTTCATTTTAACAAATTATATATCTTTTCCATTCTATAATTAACGTAATATTTTTTTTTTATTCTAATCATTCTAAGTAATAAATATTGAAATGGATTTAATATTTGAAAGTTCACAAGAAGTATAACTTTTTGATGTGCTAAAAGTGGAATTACCCTTGTTCCAAAATAATGAATAATCTATTTTACTAACAAATACATTTTCACAAGTTTTCTTTTATATTTATTATAAAGGATTACTTATTTGTCTGTGGATTTTTAAATTTACAGTCATTTTAGTTTTTATAACTAAATTCTACAATTAGTTATGCTTATAATATTTCAGATTTTGTAGAACAAATTTATCTTTGCACATAAACTAACACATCTAGTTCATTTTTATATTATATATATATATAGGATACTTTTCATCTCAACATAATACACATTTGCAATTAACTACTTTATATTATGCTGTCTTAACCATGAATAAAATTGTGTATCAATTTGTATATTCAGGAACAAAATACTTTTAAAACACACACACACATATATATATAAATTATAACTTTTTGGGCTGTACCGTGTATTGTTTTCCATTAAACACCGATATTTTGACGAACTAGCATCCGTCATTATCAAGGTTAACTTTTGAAAAGCTTTTCAAAAGTTAACCTTGATAATGGCGGATGCTAGTCCGTCGAAATATCGGTATTTAATGAAAAACAATACACAGTACAGCCCAAAAAGTTATAATTTATCTACATCATATAACCGTGAAAACATTATATATATATAATGTAATTTAGAAGGGATTTGAATACAAAGTTTTAAGCTATCTACAGCTATCCACTTCACTTTACACAACTGACACACGTGACCACATAAATGTGAAAAAGATAAATGATCTCCAATATTCATATTTTGTGCTGAACCATTAGTTAGTCCAAATCATAATCTCCCATGCACATGTATAATCAGTGCTCAGTTTATATGAAGACAGAAAATCTTCATATTTTAATGGACATATGGCGAAGATTGAAACTTGTTCATTAAAATATGAACATTTGCTATTTTATTGTAAACTTAGCAATGATTTCATATATGTGTGGAAGATGATGATATGGACGAACTCATGAGTACAGGCTCAGCATGAAATACATATATTTATCATTTATTTATTTTCTATAAATATGGTCATGTGTCAGTTGTATAAGATGGAGTAGATAGATGTAGGGAGCTTGAAAGTCTGATTTCAAATCCTTTAAAATATATATAATTCATGTTAGCATATAAAAATATGAACAAAATTTAAGCTCAAAAGTTTAATACATTTTTCCAAAATAAAAATTAAATGGATGTTGTAAATGTGCAGATAAAAAAATATGGTATAATTAATTATAAAGTTATTTTGTTTTAAATATAAAATATATTTCTAAAATTTAAAAAAAGACAATTGATTCTTAATTTAATTTAAAAGTAGTTTTGATAAAATAAGGTGTTTTTCTTTTAATAAAAATAATAAAAAAGATGGAAGTGACACTCTAGATAAAGGAAGTAAAATGCTTGTAAACAGATTACTAGATTACAATTTAGGAGATAAATAATTAAAATAATTTAATTAAAAAGGCTGTTATTCCCATTCAAAAATAAGAGCATACAAATATGAATTGGACGAATAAACTTGGACATCAGCAAATGTAATGGAGTTATCTATATAGACACATATCAATTGCTTCTAATGATAAGAGATTGATCCAAATTTTATAGATAACTCCAAATCATATAAATAGTGCTGAAAATTACATTCAAAATTATCATCTTTTCTAATATTCTATCTTGATCTGGTCAGTGAATATTATTCTGCATTTGTTATTAAGATTATTCTATCTTTGGTCTTTTATCTTTCCATCATTATTCTGCAATAATATCTGCTAATTCCATAAAGACTACCATACAATAGTAGAGAAGCTACCATCTGTCTTGCTCTGTCAAGTAGAAAAAGGGAAGCCAGAAAACCACAACTAAGTCCTGAAAAAAAGTCATCTGCATATGAAGAACAATATAAATGTGTGCCTACTAGATATACACCTTAGAAGACAAAAAGTCAGATGTCCATGTCCAGTAATATAGGAAGAACCAACAACCAAACCAATACTTAATTAATATCTGCACATAAAAACAAATGTGAAATGGTGATTTAAACCCCCATCTCCCATAGCTATTGTTTTAAAGAATCACCACTGACAAAACCTAAAAACTAAACCTGAAAATTAAAAAAAAATAATTGTAAATATTAAAATAATCTTTAGTTAATTATTGTTTTCTATGTAATGAAATATTTTAATGACTAATGATTTATTTTAATCTGTTTATTAGCTGGTATGGCAAGGGTTTTAGGTTGTTCTATTTAAATATCATGCCACAATTTAGTCAGCATTAATAGTAATAAAGTAGTTTATAAAAGGCAATTAATGTGTAATAACAATCTATTGCCATGCCATTAGTAGGTGTATAATAATTATACCATTATATCCACTTTATTTAATAATATGTTAGACCAGTAAATCTATAAATTATAAATAGATGATAATCATGCTGCATAGACAAACTATATTGGGGTTCTATTAAGTAGATATACATTGTAGGTAACTAGTGTTGTATTTGAATAAATGGATGGTATCCATCAACTCAAGTTATAAGTAACCTCTGATTCTCACTCTTATGTAACACATTAATATTAGATGATTGTAAAATTATTTGCAACTGCTGATTCCTTACAATCATTATCTTGTTTAAACAGTGATGAGCAGTAATGATCATTTCTATCACTTTCCATCCAATTTTCTTTCATACATGTTGGGTAGTGATTCATATGCAATTATAAATCATTATATGCTATATATACTATAGAAATTTAATGCCTACCATTGGCATGTAAAATCTACTTGTATTTGTGCTTATATAACTGTTAAGTATAAATGTGAATTCCTGTATTTTACAATTATTTTATTACTTATTGTATACTAATAACATAAACTATATCAATCACAACAGTCAAGTTATAGCATCAGCTTTAATTCATAAGCTTGTTTGAGTTAACATATGTACAGTGCATATGGGAATTGTAGAGGCAGTTAAATGCCTTTGTAATAGAGTGGAAAACCATTCAGTCAATTAACATTAATCGTATCAAAAGAAATTATTTTAAATATTGAAACATTACATACTGTAGATTATATCTGCTCACAATTAAAATTAAAATAATAATAAATAACACTTGGAAAGGTTTGCTTATTATATATAAGTGAATTTATAAATTAATTAGCTATAAAATCATGTAAGTGTTTGTATTGTGTAATATATGCATAATATATTGTGTTTGTCTTATTAGTGTTGGCATTTTGTAATCTTTATTTGCAATTAACAATTTAGGTAATTAATTAAGAGTGTCTTATTTTAACCCTGACCTAAGCAGCTTTAAAAGAAAAAGTTGATATTCTGTGATGGAAGAATGTGGAATGCATATGTGGATTGTTCTTTTGTGATTGGCGTGATGGTTATGCAGTTATGACAGTGACAATATACACAATTTAGTTTCTTATCTCTGTGGTGAAATAAACTATTTCTAACTTATTTTAAGTAGCATTTAGAGTTTGTCTCATATCTTAGTATCTAAATCTTCCTTTATGCTTATGAAACTATGAAGGTATTTCATTTGATTTACATGCTCAAGTTGATAATCTTACAATATATATTTATTGAGAATTTGTTTTTAATAACTAGCTAAGAACAAACTTGAGCACTTTTGAAACATTAAGTATTAAACCAGTGTCTCTAAATATTGCATTTAAAAAATAAGTATATTCTGTAAACCATCTTTTGAATTGCAAAAATAGCATAATCATTAGGGAAATGGATATTCAAACTGCAAGAATTTGATGTTTTAGGTTTAGCTTTTAATTGAACCAACTTAAAAACGTTATCATAAAACAAATGCCACATTTCAATATCTATTTTATAAATAAATGTAAATACATTTCTTTACTTTAAATGCATCTAATTTTCCATCTGTAGTAATAAAATATCATTTAATTTTATCATGTCAAAGCTGTATATAGCAAATCACTTTTGATGAAGAATCAACTAAATTCAACCAATGCCATAAACCAATTAAATTAAGAAAATTTTATGCTTTGATAAAATTAATAAAAGCATTATATAAAGCTTATTTTGTTTCTGATAGTATTATTTTATTTTTCTGGCAACAAAATCTAAGTCTATAGTCCTGCATGATTTTATAAACTCACTTTAAGTTTATTCATGTCTGGAAGTAATCTTTTCAACTAAATTCTTAAAAATTTGGCTGTAGTGGATAATTATTATTCCATAGTAATTACTTCAATTTTGTTTATTCCTTTCATTTTATAAATTGAGAAATAGAATAAGAGCAGTCAACACAATTTCATGAGTTTATACATTTCTAAATAATTTTCATTTTGAAAGACAAAATGTCATGACCATGTTTTAAAAACTCTCCTTTATCAAATCAGAACCTGCAGCCTTCCATTCCTTGCTTGTTTGTAAATTTGCTTACTCAATTGAAAATTAAAGTTTGGCAATATGTTATGTTGCTTTTTAAAATATACCCCAAACCTTATACTGTTAAAATTGTATAAGTTACACATTTAGATTAAATATTTTAATATATATTGTAACTAATTAAAAAATATGAGGAATAAACTGGCTTGGGGGGGGGGGGAAATGAGCATTATAATGGCTAGTATGCTTTTAAGCAGTTTTTTTAAGTTTTTATAAGAGTACATGATTTATCTGGGATCCACAAGGCTATTTAAACCTAGACAAAGTTACATTATATACCTACTTATAGATGTACCTGGTTTGAACCTATTTGGTACATTATTTAAAACAGGATATAAGATTTTGTAATTTAGAACCATATCACATTTGCACTAATATTAAAGAAAACAAAACATCTATATGATTTTTTAATTGTGCAAATAAAATTATCAGACAAAATTAATATATAAAATTTTAATATCATAAATGCATATTTAGCACTATCATCAGTCTTACTAGCTCATTTTAAACACTATAGGTTTATCCATGGCAATTCACTAAACCTTGAGTAACATTTGATGATCTTAGATGGTAGTCATATCATATGATGGCTCACAAATAACAAATATAGTGATAACCATTATTCATATTGAAGTGGTTGGATCTAAGTTCGATCCGAGCTTCATGATGTTACACCTCTTTACCTAGTTTAAACTCCATTATTAATCAAGAATCCTTCCAAATTCTGTAATGAGATTTTATACCCTTTCTCCTATATGTCAGACTTCAGCTAAAACTGCTTTGTTATTTAAATATTTATTAAAACAAATTGTGTTATATTTAACTCTATTAATATTACCAATTACCTCATGGTAAAATATTAACAACTAATGCTATTTAAGAATATTTAGTTATTTGAATACACATATATTGCATATAAATGGTTAAATATACATCGGTATAAGATTTCATTACTTTGGAGTATTTATTTTATATTTAGCAATTTTGTCCAAACTTTTACAATTAAAAGTCACATTCCTTTGATAAGTTTTAAATCGTCCTTTTCCAAAGACAATGGGGAATTTTTCATTAATCATTTTAAAATGACAAGTGAAAGTCTAAGGGTGGTTGTAATTTAAAATCGTTTGTATAAATTTTGCAAATTCATTTGCTAAATAAAAAATGAATTCAAAATAATGGACTTGAAAGTCTTTTTGAGGCAATGGATCATATTTCAATTAGAGAAATTCATTTTGGTAACAAGATAAAATCTTTAACTGTAAGGTATAGAAACCAGAATGGGTGGGAAAAATCACAAAGAAGCAGATAAATACCTTGAAAAATTACCTAGAAGGAGCCATTACTTTCAATTTTAAGAAGAGTTGCCACCGAAAATTATGTCTGTTTTAATAGTGAACCTTAACTGTATTCGCAGTATGGTAAGCCGATAACTTCGGAATCTGATTGCTGGATCCTGAAGTTCCCAAATAAATCTTCAAATGTTGCTGCTAAAATAGAACTCTCCAATACCAAATTGTAAGCTGCCTAAAATCCATAATGAAACAAATCTATAAAATGAAAATTATTTGAGTTAAGTGCATACTTACGTTCTATGTTGTTGAATCAACAAGCAAGTCATGAAGAACTGGTAAATTTTAATTTTGATTAAACACAACTTTCCAATCTATTTATGAACTATCTCGCTAATTACGTTAAAAATAAATTTTGCCTGAAATGTTGTTTATTCATTTAATTATGCTTAAAATTGTTATGCAGTAATTCTCTATATTATTATATCTCTAGTCCTAAATTAATATTTTGATAATTTTCTCTCTCCTCTTATGGCGGTTTATTTTTACTAACTTTTACTTGTATTTGTTAATGATTATTAATGCCATTTACTTGCGATATGATATGCCAATAAGGCTTTCAACTTTAATAATGTTTTCATTTAAACTTGTCAAAAATAGTTGTCGTACAAAGATTTACAGAATATTTTTTACCTATGAGAACTAAATTAATAATAGTTCTACTAATTATCGGGCTGAAAGATGTATTTAATTATTTGATATAATTTTACCAAGAGCTGATATAAATTCTATTAGCTTAACTTACAGCCACTCTGACTAAGTTCATTTAGTTTCTAAAAAAAAGATTATTCACAAGTGTTAATTTAATTTCATTAAAGCTTTGATGAAAATTTGTAAGGGAGAGAAAATATATCTTCGGAGTTAAGCCTAGTCTTTCAGCATTTGTGTTTGGAGACAGCATGATATAAGAGGTACTATTATGTAATTGGGTTTAGGCATAATCTTATTGATCAAGTCGCCACATCAATCATTTATATTATATAATTTGAGCTTCAAATTTAATATTATGACAATTATATTATTTCTGTTCCTAATGTTGCTGGCGTGAGCTATCTTCTTGATTTCTTAGGCTTTGTCATTCCTGTGGAATTATTTTAATTGATTGAAATATAAAACAAGTGTTATTTTCTCATTTGTTCATTACTTGTTTGGAACACCAAAGGTTTGTGGCTAAGTCTTTATCTGGCTTTCCCCATGTTCCACAACTATTCATATTACAAATGTACGTTGTTGAAATAAGTAGCTAGTGGTTTTCTCAAATAAACAACAAAACCATTCACTTCATCTTTGTTCCAATGCTCATATTGTGCTAGTACCAGTTTCATTGATGAATTCAAATAACGGCCCACATTTTTTTTTTGCTTTGTAATTTGTAACAAACTGATTCTTTTAAAATCAAATTATTTTACATAGTTAGGAAATTTTAAATAATTGTACTTTGCTAGATATTAAATTGAAATCATACTTGTGGATTTCTCATGCTTTCCATAAACTGATGTATAAAGGAGGAAGGGATAAATCTTGCCTTTTTTTTTTTTTTAATAAATTAGAAATGTATTTTCTTTCTAGATAAGTGCCAAAAGCTAACATACAGAACTCATTTGGCATATATATATATATATATACATATTTTAATCACACATGTCTGTTTTATTGAAGCATAGATTATATATATATATATATATATATACACACCTTAGGTACTTATTAATTATTGGCATGTATAGAAAACCACCATCAGCCTTTAAGTCTAGAGATAATGTATGCAAATTATCATCATTATTTATTTATTCATTGCTTATATTAAATATATATTATACTTGGTGTCTGACTCATCATTAGTTATTAATTAGATTAAGTATTAATCTTTACTGTTGTTTTGGCAACCCAATATATATATATATATATATATGATATTCTCAGAGATATCCATAAATAGTTCTGTCCTGCATTATCTTAGAATCGGTTAAGCAGTCTCATTAATAATAATAATAATATCCATTGAGCTAGTTTGTGGCACATAATATCATTGTATAATCATTATAGGTCATACATTGAGGTTTGATCTGGGATGGGTTCGAATCTGAACTGGTCTCGAATCAAATCAAGATCAGGATGGTTCAAAGTCCTTTCAAAGATTTAGGTCATATTGAAAGTAGGATATGTATGACCAGTACAATATGGACATAAAACACATTTACTTAGACTATTGATTAATATGATGATGATGATGATGATACTGATATTTCTAGCCACAGGTTTAGAGATAGCTCACACTATAAATTTGACCTTTTATCAATCTGTAATTATTTACCTAAAACATTATTAAATTTAAACTAAAACTTAACAGTTGCTATTCATCAGTGATGATAATGGTCATAACTAATCTCACAAGATAATGATTAACTCTTAAGAAACATATATGCCACTTTTAATAAAAAAAATAACATTTATTAATGATTAATCATTAATAATATAGATAGAAAATTACATAATTAATAATAATAGATTGTTTACATTTACATCATAATATTAATAATAGCAAAGATCTTTCACCTTTTTCTTAATGAAAAGTAAACTCCATGTTCATATTGCATAGTGTGATGTGTGTGCATTAATTTCTCTAATGGATAAATAAAAATCTCATATCCTAGAAACACTTTTATTTGCAAATTTAAAAAAAAGTGCTGCGTAACAATAAAAAAATGAAGTCAGAAAAAAGCCTGATATTTTTTAAAAATTCCATAATAATAGAGAAAGAGAAAGAAGAGATATCTGAGACATGGTTACTGATGAAAACAATACTGAGAAAAATCGCAGAAATGCATCAGAAATTCAAGCAATGTCAGCTAAAACTCAAAACAAAAATGAGGTAGAAAATTCATCAGGTCAAAGTACAAATGATTAGAGAAATGAAGGCAATGGGTGTGTGTGTATGAAATAATGGTGAAAGTAGAGAGAAATCATACAGCCATAGAAACCATAAAAAGATTTGAACACAGAAAGTCAAAAAAAGGAGATGGAAAAAAAGCATAAAGGTAGTGAGAGTGGAAGTAGAATAAGGTAGCATTAAGTATAGCAATTTGGAGATGAAAATAATACAAGTAGAAGAGATGTGCCAGGAATGGAATTAAGCATGTTTAAGGAAGTAGGCATTCAGAGGGAAGTAAAACAAAGAATTGACAAAGCGGTGGAAAAATTAGTAAGGGCATCTTTCAACACAGCAGAAAATAATGATAGTTTTAAAGTCAGAAGTGCAAAAGATGTGTATAAAATAACTAAGGGTCTATGATATAAGATAGATCAAGTGAAACATAAATATAAGGTTTATGATAGGGCGAATAAGCCAAAAATACTGACCAGGGAATTCCTGGAGGAAAAGTTTACTATGGTGACATTCAAGGCCATAGCAGGAGAGAGTTAATTAAAACACTTGGAGAGTCTAACTATTTTGTTTCAAATTCAGGAGTCACAAGAAGAAGATAAAATTACAGTTGCTTCTAGTTACCTTCAATGAACTGTCTTAGATTGGTGGCACACCCAATATGCAAAACCAGACATATTTGAGGAATATAGGCACACCATCTTAAGAACATGTTGGAGCAAAGCCAAGCAAGATGGCATACTCTGTAAAATATCTCAAGAAATATATCCCAGTGCCCATGGAGAAACTATTATGCAATTTATTTTTCAAACAGTTGGTAAAACTCAATGCATAAACAACATTTTTGTTGTCAGATGATCAAATTGTAAAAACAATCTGGCACAAAAATGCCACTGCACATGCAGAAATTGATGTTAAGTAATATGGTCAGATGGTGGGAAAATGGTAGAATTTCTGACATGGGTAGACTACAAAAATTTGACTAGGGAACCTATAGATAGATATAGGAAAATAGATCATTATAATGATCAAAGTGTCCATAAAAAAGAGCCACCTCACCGAACGTAATTGACATTAATAGATGACATGTTAAAGTAATGAAAAGAAACAAAGGACTGGAAGTGGACTATAAGATTAATAAAACTTTTGACATGGGTGATAAACTTGAGTAGAATTTTACTATTTAAAACTGAAATAAATTTAAAAGACAAAAAGATGAGGAAATGTTTTGGAAAATAATAATGGAGGATTCACTGGATAAAAGATTTTTTTTTTCTCATGCTCATATTAATAAAGAGAAGTGTTCATAAATAAATGGATCAAATTAATGATTTAAAGTAATGTTTGTAGGATTTAATAAATGAATCAAATAAAGAAACATGTATAATAAATTAATCAAGATAAATAAAAACATCTGTAGAAAATAATAAAGCAACATAATAAAATAAAATAGTTTTTTTTTTCTCAAGTACACCCAGGTTAATAAAAGAAAGGTAAATAAATATGTTAAAATAATGTTCATAATGGTTTAGAATAATATTGTAAGGCTAATATAAATAAAATGTAAATCTAAGTTTAAATTAGAAATGTAGTAGAAATTAGTATTGAAAGAAAGCAGAGTAGAAGAATAGAATAAGGTTTAGGGAAGAAGTAAAAGTGTGAAGCTATTGACTGTATAAATATAATACTGGTAACATACTACCATCGAAAAATATTCTCAGGGCAGAGTACTCATTCTCTTTAAATATGCATAATGGGAACAACCAGAGTAAGCCGCAGATCACTTCTTTGTGGGAGAGACTTCATATCTCATGCATCATTTCCAAAGCATAATCCGAATTGGTCAGTAGATGAATCCTGCCATTTGCAGTGATCTTTTCTTTCCCAAAGTTTGGTAAAAAAAAAACGGCATATGAAGTTTCATTTCAGATATATGTAAGCCATTATAAGCCAGCAAACTCTACATCCACCTCATCTTAAAATTCCTGTCTCACAAAAAATAGTGTTGTCTTGTCAGTCATCATTCAGTACATCATTGTAAGCAATGTTGTCATCTAGATAAAAGAAAAGCATACTCAAGGAAGATTGCCCTCAGCATGTATAGTTCTAGATATTTAGACATTAAGTCAGAAAAATAAAAATTATTGTACATAGTTCAGATTTAATAAAAATGTTATCAGAGATAAAATGGTCAAACTGACACATTTTACTATTGTTGGAAGAGCTGTGTAATGTACCACTAAGCAAGGTACTGTTATAATAAGTTCATCTAGAATTATTAAGAATAAAAAATTTCATAAACAGCATAAAGATTTTAAAATTAAAGTTCTTTTAAATAAAATCACTGTCAGTAAATGATTGAAATAAAAAGATCGCATTTAAAGAAAAAGTTAAAGTTTAATAAAAAGAAGTTTAATGTAAAAGTTTAAAGAGTTTTTTTATTATTATTAGTTTAAAACAGTTTGTAAAAGTCAGTAGTAAAGTTTTACAAATTAAGTAATTAGAGGGGGGAGAAAATCTAACTTAGAAAGGTTGAAACTATAAGAGTTTTTAAAAAATAAATTTCTTGCATGAAATTAAAAATACTCTCTTTTCATTTAATTTAAGAGAAAAAATATTAAAACTAAAAAAATCCCTTTCATAAAGAAAATAAAATGTGGGCATATTGAAAAATTAAAGTATGAAAGTAAAATATTAAAACAAATGAAAGTGTATAATAAAATTTCCCCTCAAAGATTGTATACATTTATAAGCTATATAAAAACAGGATTAGCATGGCTACTAATTAAAATCCCTAAACAACAGAGATTAGCAATGGCTCCTAATTAAAAACCATAAACATGATTAATTAAAAGGAATCATAAACATTTAGTCAATGCAGTGGATGAATTTAAAAATTAATTAAAAAAATGACAACAAGGTCATCATATAAATAAGGCTGAAATTTTCAGCCATCAGTCATATACATATCTAGAGTCAGTGTTTCACATATCTAAAAGTCAATCACCTGCTATATGTATTTGTTAATAAAGATAATGTGGTGTTAAGCAGTTTTCAGGACATGTGATGAGGTCCAAGCTCTGTCCAATAAAACATCAGCAGATTGCCTGATAGAAGCAATGCCCATTTAATAATTGGAAGCTATCAGGAATGTCTAACTGCCTGAAATAGAAGTAGCATGAAATAGAAATCATTAGAACCTCAACTGAAGCCTAAAATCCAACCAATTGGTAGAACACTCACATGAAGCAGCAAACAGCAAGAAGCCACTACTTTCCAAAATCCTATAAGTAATAACATTCTCTTATTCCAATTTTGATATTAATTGAAGCAGCCATTGTAATCTTGAAGCCTCTCAGAGGTAGTTAATAAATGAACTCTATAACTGCATAAAATGAACAATTGATGTGCATGTTTTAAATGTTGTGTACTTATTTAATGCTTTATGTTATATTATATTTTATTGTACATTATTAAGAATGTGTGTATGGATATTATACATAAAATTATTGTTTATTTAATTGAGAAAATTTATAAATGGTTTACAAATTACAGTAAATACCTTAGTTAAAATAAATTACCTTTGAAAATTAATATTTTGTCAGTCAATTCTTTATTAATATCACTAATAAAGGCAGCGATTTATTATATTATTCTTTTGATTGAGCTAGTTGGGATTTGTTAGGCATTGAATTAGTTTGCCATCATTCAGGGCATGCTAGTTGTTTTTGTTATTAACTGGCACCTGGAGTTTACTCTGAAACAAAAAAGTGCTTTGAATGATAAGTGTTGAATTTTGCAGCCAAAAAGATCCATGGCCTTGAAACATAGTCACATTTATATATCTTAAATACATAGCTCCAGCTTGGTCATAGGTACCCTGTGGGTATTATTCTTCTCTGCCTAAGGGACCAGTGTGGAGCAGTGCTTAAATTCCATTGGAGTAGATCAAATGTATAATTTTATAATAATAAGTAATTGTATTATATGTTATATGTATAAGAAGTCAACAATGTGTTTATCTTAAAATATGCTTTTCACAATGTTTGTTATATTAAAGAGTAAAAAAAATTTCATGCCATTAATGTTCCCTAATCGATCTACTACCTTACCCAGTTATATATATATATATATATATATATGGGTAAGGTAGTATATATATATAAAGTTTGTTTCTATTTATATATATATATATATATATATATATATATATAAAAGAAACAAACTTTAATTAAATCATAATTTGTCAGTGGTGAATCACTGCATTTAACTAAAAAAAATGAAATAGCATTAAAATTTTAAAAAAAATATGTTAATGCTCGAAAACCTTTTATGAGAGTTGCTTATTGATGTTAGCTGAGGGTTTATAAGCATTTAATATTATTATTATATTTGATGAATTATTTAATGGTAGTTAATGTGTAAAATAAGTTCATCCAAATTTATTTTATTTATTTGTAGAATAGTGGTTGCTATTTGTTTAGATGGTTTTCTGATCTGTTTATTCATTGGCACACCCATTCATTTTAGGGAGTATAACCAGTGAAGTATGTTTAACCAATAGCCATATAAGTTATATTTTAGTCAAGATAATTTATATTCACATAGCAGCATATCTCTGTGCATGTATGCATGTGTCATCTTCCAATTTCATTTTCATATTTAATTACAGTACATAATTTTACATTTTACAATAAAATATTTAAAATTACAGCAAATATCTCTGATAACAGGTGCATGTATAGTTTGAGTGATTAATGGATCTTTGGATTAGTGAATTATTTGACAAACTAAACTGTTAATCAACTATTTTATTTAATGGCTGATTAATGCTTATTTATTTTGACAGTGTAAAAAATATTTTTTCATCTGTTTTGTTTGGTTCGATTTAATTTAAAAAATCAAATAATTTTTTGTCAAGAAAAGATTTCTTGAATATTTGTTACTTAATTATCTGAGTGCAAAGGGTGGAGCTAACCTTTGGAGGATGAGGTGATCTCTTGATTGATGTAATGGAGATGTATTTAAGTGATAGTCAGTAATAAATAGATATTCTGCTTATGCCACTTCTTCTATGTACATGATTCTTTCTAATCTTTTCCAGAAATCAAGTCAGTTAATTTCAAATGTGTAATATTATTTAAACATTATTATTTTATAAAATTTAGTCTTAGAATTCTAACTACAGTACAACTTTAAAAAATGTCAGACTATTTTTTTCACAAGGTATATTTTTGTCACTCTCCACTCAATTAAATTTTAAATTAACATTATCATGTGAAATGTATTTATATGCTTATATCCAAAATCTACTTATTTGCCTAAGTTTTTTATTGTTAAGGAGAAAATGAAATTGCATGAACTTTATAATCATTTAAGGAAATTTATGCATGACTGTTTTATAAAGCCTGTCATAGACTCTAAGTTTAAATTCTTTTATAATTACATAAAAGTCAAGTTAAAATAAGAGGATATGTGCATAATTTATTGTGCTATATTTTGAACTACTACATGATAATAACTATGCTTATCATTCATGTTTATAAAATATTTTATGAAAGAAGCGAATGTGTGGCTCACAAGGAATTAACTAATAATTAATATTTATTTAATGTGTATCTAGTTTAAGTTAAGTAGAAGGACATTAATATTATATATTCCTTGTTCTCTGGTATGTGAGTGTATTGTAAAAGAGAAATTTTATTATGTACGACATTGCAGATTTTCCATTAACAATTAGCAAAGGACCAAAATAATTATATTTGTGCTATCTTATGAAGTTTATTAGAAGCTAACATTTTTTGGAAGCCTGCTAAAGTTATTACTACGTTGGAAATTTCCAGAACTAATTAAATGGTAAATATCAAACAAATATGTAGCTGAAATTATCTATTCATTATCTCCATATTATAAAAAGTTTATTACTCGCACATTATATTAGTGAACTCAATTAGCTATTGCTAAGAACATTTGAGATTGCTTAATTAAATCTAAATTTGTGAATGTTTATCCTATACGAATTTGTTTTCATGTTTTACTAACACATACTCATTTGAAATCATCATCCTTATCTTTGCATCATTCGGGAGATTTTATGTTAAAAAACTTTGTAAGTGAATTTTTTTTTAGTTAGAGAAGAGTAATTATTTTTTTTGTGTTATTGATATATCATAGACAGATAGATAGGTTAATTTATCTATTTGCTTATTTATTTTGAGCTACTTCCTTGGTTAGCATATTACAAGTTGCAATACATCGGTAATTGATCATTATTTAAATGTAATTTCTTATGTGAGTTATATATATATATGCTTTTTGTGTGTTTTATTGAAGGGAGGAATTTCTTTATTTAATGTCTCAAAGTGAGAATTTGGCCTAGATAGTAGTAAATGTATGAAAGATAAATATTGTTGTCAGAAATGATGAAACCCCATGACAATAATTGCTGAAGTTTAATATTTTAAAACAGCTAATAGTTTGTCATTGGTGGTCAAGAGGTCAGCACAACTGCCTTGCACTTGCAGGCAGTTGCCTGGTTTACAGGTTCACACCCCAGCCGATACTATGACATTTAAAAAAAAAATAGTTTGTCATAAGCTAAAAGTTTTTTTTTAGTTTACCAGTTACTTTACCATAACATTTATGTACTATATAATTTGAAATTCTTTACATGTTATTCATGTGTATGTGTGTCTGTATTATGCAGTTTATTTTATATATAATTAGTAAATATTCAGTTTTAAGACTTTGTTTCACTCTGTTGGTTTCAGATAATGTTGTATGCTAAAGGAATTGAAAGAATTATGAACCTATCTGTGTGTGAATTTATTTTCCAATGGTTAGAATGAAATGTATTAAGTAGCTGTGATAAAGAAAGTTATCAGTGCTATATTTGAATCTTTTATTTTTTATACTTTATATAAATAATATAATGTTTAATCACAGGAAACAAAGCAATTAACATTTAAGTATTTTCATTGGCTATTGTTTTATTAATAACTGACTGTGGTTTTTATAAATAAGATGTATGGAAAATATGATATTACAATACCACACACAATTTTTAATATGAATTATTAAAATATTACAATATATTTTGAAGGGAATACATAAAAATTATCTGAAAGATCCATTGCTAAGATGTGATATTAGTTTATTTTAAGTAATGGCTATGGTAATATGATTTAAATATGTTATCAAATTATGTTTAAGCATTGAGTGTTTATATATATATAGTAACTTTATATTTAGGTCAGATATGTTAAATATGCAATGTAATGCTTACATTTTTTGTTTAGTTAAGTGCAATAAGAATAACTATTTGCTAAAATAGGTCTTACTATTCTAAACTATATAAAATCTTTTATGTATTTTAATAAATGTATTTAAATGGTAATTGCTAAGATATTGATTAATTCATTGGGCAGTTATTTAATGTTAAAGTTTGAAAGGTTAAACATAAATAAAATAGATTGGAGTATATTAAATTTTAAGTAAGTTTTAATACATAACATTTTGTTATATTTTAAATGATATTGGTAAAGTGATAGCTATTTGTTTATAATAAATTTAATAATTGTAATTACTTTCTGATATTTGTGTGCGCTTGAGGATGTTATAAAAGTAAAAAAAAGGTTGAAATAAATTATCTTTAAAATTGATAATTATTTTAAATGTGATATGTTTATTGAATTAACATTATTTAATATTACAGTGTATTAGTTATCATAATTTTAAAAACGTTTAAATAAAAGAAAAGTTAATTATTTTAAATAAAGTATGGTTAATAATTAAATAAGATGAATTATTTTTATTGGTTTTATTTTTGTCTAGACAAATCTCAGGAATAAATTTATTTTTAATTGACCTGATTAGAAAAAGGTTAAGGTCACATCAGTTAATTTAAAACCCATCCCAATATTAATTGCTGAATGATTAATTGAAATTACTTGATCATCTTAACCATGATTTAAACAAGCACACAGGTGTTTAAAAAGAAAGAAAAAGATGAAAAACTGCTTACTTATAAGTTTTTCTTGCTATAATTTTACTTTTAAAAAAATCATCTTTAATTAAATATTTTTTTATTATTTAAAAATGTTTGTCTAAAATGTTAATTTTGTTTAAGTAATCTACACTTTGTGTCATGCCATGATATTGTTACCTATGAACCATATCTTTCTTTTGAAGTGTACAATAAGTGTTATTATGTAAGAGATTCAAATTCAGACTTTCATATGATCTTTAACTCTCCATGCCATCTCATATTGATTACTCACCTGATCACACAAGTGTTAAAAGATAAATAATCACCCAAATATGTATTTTGGTTTAAAACCAGCACTCATCAGTTGGTTCAGATTACCATCTCCACAATATATATACAATTGGTGCTTATCTGCGATAAACTGATGAGTGCTGGTTTAGCACAAAATATGTATCTTGGTGAATATTTATATTTTCACCATGTGTGTGATCAGGTGGGTCAGCAGTATGAGATGGCATGGAGAGCTGAGGGTCATGTGAAAGTCTGAGTTTGAATCTCTTATATTGTACATTATATGTGCAGGTTGTATAAGCCTGTACAGTATAATAAGTTAAATAAGTTATATTGTTAAATAAAAAAATCCCCAAAGCATCAGTAAATATGATGAAATACTATGATAGAATGCCAAACTGGAGAACTATTATGTATGTTGCTTACTGTTCTATGAACTTTTAATGCTTTATTAATGTTTCATTTCAAAATTATGAAAGCTATATAACTTACTTATAAGGACTATTAATTCTATTATGTCATGCTATATTAATTTGAATTATTTAAAAAGGTACCTGTTGGGGAATATTATAAAGATATTTTAAGTATGGGTTATTGAAAAATTATTATTACATAAAACTGTTTGTAAACTTATTGTTCAAGTTTACTAAAATAAATGCTGAGACAAATTATTTAAAATATTGATAATAAATGGAAAGTGTAAGTGAAGAGGAAGTGTATCATTTCAGAAGTCATCTCTTGTTGAAAATAAACAAGATGTTATTTATGCTTATATTTTTACTGCCTAAATGAATACATTATATTATTGTATTTCATATAATGAAAATACACATCATTTTTGGAAGTCAATTAATTATCCAGATAAATATTTTTTATTATTCTGTAAAATAAGTAATTTTAAAATTTATGCATCTTACTAATCCCATGAAGTTGCTATATTGACTTTTATTAGAGATACTTCATTCTTATTTATTTAAAAAAATGTATATATATATAGAGATACTTCATTCTTATTTATTTAAAAAAATGTATATATATATATATATATATATATATATATTGCTTTTTAATACTTCAAGGGACTTCCACTCTGATTTATTTATTTTATTTCATATATGTTTAATAAAATTGAAATAAATTGAGATACTGCCAAATCTCTTTGCGCTCATTAAATACTTATCTGACAGCCAATCAGATGTCATGATAGCTGTCCAAATTAAAACCAAACCTAAACACACAACAAAGGTTTTACAAGAAAAGGGTGGACCCTTTTCTCTACTTTTCTTTTTACATATCTAAGACAGTCATAAATATTTAGGTATGAAAGCTTGAAGCTTCAAATATCTTCGCAAAAAAACTCACTGAGTCTAAATCATAAACATACAATGCAAAATCCTATGATTTACTACATAATAGTTTTTAGAATACATAGCAAGATGTAAAGTATGTAAATAATATTTTAATTTGTGAAGTGCAGATAATTGAAAATTGAAACAAATTGAGATACTGCCAAATCTCTTTGCACTCATTAAATAGTTATCTGACAGCCAATTAGATGTCATGATAGCTGTCCAATTTAAAACCAAACCTAAACACATGACAAAGATTTTACGAGAAAAGGGTGGCCATCCTTTTCTCTACTTTTCTTTCTATATATCAAAGCCAGCCATAAGTATTTAGGTATGAAAGGTTGAAGCTTTATATATCTTCACAAATAACTCACTGAGTCTAAATCATAAACATACAATGCAAAATACTATGATTTATTACATAATAGTTTTTAAAATATATAACAAGCAGTAAAGATATTTAAAGCTTCAAGCTTTAATACCTAAATGCTTATGACTGGCTTAGATATATAGAAATAAAAGTAGAGAAAAAGGTGGTTATCCTTTTCTTGTAAAATCTTTGTCATGTGTTTAGGTTTGGTTTTAATTTGGACAGCTATTATGACATCTGATTGGCTGTCAGATAAGTATTTAATGAGTGCAAAGAGATTTGGCAGTATCTCAATTTATTTCAATTTTCAACTATCTGCACTTCACAAATTAAAATATTATTTACATACTTTACTGCTTGCTATGTATTCTAAAAACCATGTAGTAAATCATAGGATTTCACATTGTACGTTTATGATTTAGACTCAGTGAGTTAATTGTGAAGATATTTAAAGCTTCAAGCTTTCATACCTAAATATTTATGACTGTCTTAGATATATAGAAAGAAAAGTAGAGAAAAGGGTGACCACCCTTTTCTTGTAAAATCTTTGTCATGTGTTTAGGTTTGGTTTTTATTTGGACAGCTATCATGACATCTGATTGGCTGTCAGATAAGTATTTAACTAGTTCAGAGATTTGGCAGTATCTCAATTTATTTCAATTTTCAACTATCTGTGCTTCACAAATTAAAATATTATTTACTAAAATAGTACAATGTGTTATCTTCATGAATAATGATCTGACATAAAAGCCCAGAGAGTTATTTTTTATTAAAAACAACTAACAACACACTCTTGGACTTTATTAAAATGGTGTAATATGAAATATAATGTGATTAAAATATTGATATTATTCTTATTATTTTGATTACCAGTGTCTAATTAATTTATTATTACATTTATATTATATTGGGTATATTAATGATATTATGTGCTTTATATTTGAAATTGGTATAAGTAAATATCCATGTGCAAGTATAAGATTTTTACATTCTCAGAATTTATATGATGGTAGTATACATGAGTGTTGAATATGTACACAGAATAAAAGTTTTTTTTATCCATTGTATGTGAATGAATGCATTATTTAAGTTCAGTACATTGTTAAACATAATTTTATTTTTATTGTGTAGAATTGCTTTGCAGTTATGTTTGTATTAGTTTTCATATTTTTTTAATCAATATATGTGTGTTTATGTGTATATGCATGTTAATGCTGGATACACTTTCCATGTATTATTTTATAACCATACCTTATTTATCACACTTTATTGGTATTCTGCCCACTTTCAGTTATCAATTGTAGCAATATGTTAGATGGTTTCCATTACTTTAAATTTTATTAAGCCCCTGCAGAATTGAGATTGAGGCTTATACAGCACTTTCCTTTTATGTGATTGATCTTGTGTTATTCTTTATCATCAATTGCTCTTAAATTTTATTAGTGTGTATTTTTATATAAGCAAATTTAAAGCACATTTGTGTGAAAGGGCATACTATTTCAAGTCATTTTAAAATACATTGAGTTATGGATACTATTGATTTTTATTAATATTCTGCTAGTGTATGCATATACACGTTAAAGTTATATAAATTTTATTTGTGCTATATTCAACTCCGTTAGCAATATCAAAAAAAAAAAAAAAAGATTATGCATTGAATTTTAAATTCAGTTAATGGTTTCTTTGTTTTAAATGAAATTGTGAACTTAAACATGCAATTTAAATATAAATATTATTTCTAGGATTCACTCAAGTGATATGTTAGTTAAGGTAATTTAAATACTTACTTTAATAATAATTATTATTGCAATATCTATTGTTTATTGTTTTATTGATTATTATCAAAATTAATGAACCATAAACTTACCTCATTGGATATAAAAGAGCTCTACATACCTGTGCTCAGGAAATATTTCATTACCATTATACAGAAAGTTGAGTAGCAAATTAATTACAATCAGCACAGGAGGAATTTTAAAATTGAGGTTTTGAAATGGATTAACAATAAAATAATAGCTTGTAGCAAGAAAAGTTTTAGAAAATAACTAGTGGATGGCTCATGGGATTGCTGCTTAGTAGATTTATTATCAGTTTAATTCTTTCAAAATTTGACTTATCCTAATAAATATTTAGACCCTTCTGTAACTGACATATATTAGATATGTAAATGTTGTATTCATATAAACTGCAGAACAGAAAATGATTAATATTTACAAAAAACTATACAAAACATTCCTTCTTGAATAGATTACTGAAGATGAGAACATAAACCAAAGTATAAATTGTTTAGGCTTACATATCCAAAGGAATAAAGATGTACTCAATTTTAAGATGAATTTAAAACCAATTCAATTTAGAGGGGTCATCCACACCCAATATAATGTTTCATTTGAACACAAAATGGCAGATCTTATGAGTTTTCTACACAAAAAAAATTATGTAAATAAAAGGCAGACAGAAAAAGTAACATTGAATTATATGTTGGACATTGGATATAATCATACTAAATTAATTACAACAATATGGCTAAATCATGGATCAGCCTTCCTTATATATCTCATCAAAAGTCTGAAAAATCTGCACATACTCATTAAGAGTAGGATTTATTTCATGTCTCTTTTAGCAGCCTTCTAAATAATATGAAAGATAAAAATTCTTTCAAACATGCTCCCCAAATTGTATATAAGACCTCATGCCATAGTCATCCTGTTGTGCAATATACTATGGAGAATTCCATGCTAATAATTCCATGAAAATTGTCCAGCACACTTATTTATATAAAAAGAAAAATTAAGTCATGAACACAAGTATATCTTCATTGAACATGAGTTGTCTACAGGACATGACTTTTTTCTCTCCCATGGAGTGTTAAAATAATTTGCACAGAGAAGGATGGCAGAAAAAGAAAATTCAAGGAAACATTGGCAATTGAAAAAGACTTGTATTCAATAAACAGAAAAGAGTCTTGTATCTCACTGTCAAAGATATGGAGTATTTAATTTGCATACTGGAACAAATGTAATATTTCCCAATCACTACATATTCAGATCTATCAACTGCATTGTTTTACCCTGTGATATGATTCTGGTGACAATTCTCCAAAATTTGCCTTAGTGATACCAAATAAAAATGTTCTTTTGGTATATATTTTCATATTAAATTGCTTTTCTCAATTTTCCAAGTATTATTACATAACTATATGAAAAAAGTTAACATTTGATAGTTACATGTTATTGTAAGATTAAATCTGAATTATAATGTTAATAAATATTTTTATTCTTTAAATAAGTTTACGTTTTTCTTGTCATCATCATCACGATATCAATTTATTCAGAAAATCTAATTAATAAAGTTATATTAAATAATAGTGAACATCATTGTATATATCAATGCCATATGAAAGTTATTTAATCAATTAATTTTTTCCAATACCTGTATTATTTAAAACAATGTTACATTATTTTGCTTTTTATCACAAGGGTATTTAATAGTGTGGGTAGCATAAAAGTAACTTTTCTTCCCACTGCATTATTTGTACTTTGCTTAGTACTAGATTTTACATCAAGTTATTTTAATAAATCTTACCCATTAGTTATATTAACATTATTATTTTTAAGGTAAAAACATTAAATATTTTAATGTAGTTTTTATTGCTAGCCAAAGGTTATTAAAATATTTTTATATTTGAATATTTACAATTTCACTTTATTATTTATTTTGGATTGAGATCTAAGTTTATAAAAAGAAAAGAAAAAAATAAAAGTATCTTGCGCGTGAAAAATCTAAGTTAATATTTTGTTGAATGTATTTTAATTATTAAAAAAAGTAAATTATTTGTTATATTGAGTAAAATAAAAACCTGAGATTTATATTATTTATATTTTGTTGTTGTATACACTGCCTAAAAGAGGACTCCTTCTCATGCATAATCCATATTTATTATTATAGTGAATTGCAATATTATTAAATGAATTAGTAATTAAATCTTTATCTCCAGTGGAGTTATTTAAAAAAAAAAAACATCTCACTGATTTTAATTTCCCCCATAGATTGATTATTTTTTTATCGATTTATTTTATTATTTACTTGTTAATTTTGAATGTAAAATAGTTGCTTTGCTTGAATCTTAATTTAATTATAGATAATTTTGTAATTTATATTATATTTACCAGTGAATTAGGTTGACTTGTAATATTATTAAAAGATATAGTACTTTTTTGACTTTTTAATTGTAAATACATATTAATTCTAGTGGAGTTAAAATTAACTCTCCTGTGATTTATTTTGTATGGTTTTTCAACATATTGTTCTTCGGATTTGTTTTCTATGTATCAGTCTAGGTATCGTAAGGAAAGTGGATAATTTTCTTATGTACTTGCAAATTATGAATATGTAACAAGATGGCATGTTTCAAAATGTGAGTATGCTTTCTATTATTTATTATATCTATCCATATATCTATATCTCCAAACTCAGATATAACATTTCATTAAAGTTATTCAACACTTTCTTACTTTTGAAATAAAAGAATATATCCTAATCACAACATTAATTTATCTAGCAATATTAGTTTTTAAATACATCGTTTAATTCATGGAGTCTTATGATCATATAAAAATGGATTATATTTGTAAGTACATATTGGTCATAAAATAATGGCTAATGTTCATAAATTGGAAATACTTAGAACTATATGTCTATAGTCACCAAATACTTTCTTGGTTTAATGTTACAAAGCTTTTGGTTATATAAGACAGATATAGCTGATTGCATTTTCAAGTGAAGTGATCATTCACAGACATGTTCATTAATTAATTTTATGTTCAAATACAGCAAAGTGATATCTTAATTCTTAACTAATTATATGAAAACACATGACAACTATTTTTATATTTTTCATTTTATTTAAACACAATCCAACAATATATCATTAAATATTATTCAACTTTTTTTAAAGATATAATTAAGCCTGTACTAATTTGAAGTGGTCTGATGCCGTGATGAAGGGGGAAAACATAATAAAATGGCAGCCTTGTTGCATAAATCAGTCACATTTAGTATTTTTGACTCTAGAACAATTGCTACATAGTTTCAGGTTTTTTTTTTGAAAATTGAAGAATGTTTTTTTTTTGCTATAAGACACAAAAAGAATATAACAAGAATACATTTCCATATGCACATTTATATAATCTTGTTAAAAAATCAAATAAAGTTTCAATAAAAATCATTAGTGTATTGGAAAAATAAAAGGTGATTTTTTTTTTTTTTTTAAATTTGAAACATAAAAATAAAAGTAATAAACTCTTCTCACTGGGTTTATAAGCATTGCTGAGCTTTTCCTGTTTATTTATTTGCATTGCGAATAATTAAACTACAACAAGAGCTACTGATAACCGAAAGTTAAATTTCATGTGAGTCTTGACGTATCTAAGTACATTTTTGTTACCTTATTATTAGATGATATTTTTGTGTTTTTAAAAACAACTGACTTTTTAAATACATACTAAAGATAGTTTGGATAAAATAGATTTCAATATCACCAATTGGCTTATAGATATAGTTTGAGAGTTAATTGATTATGTATGTTTCTTCAGTATTTGAGTCAATTATTACATATGGATGTTTCACATCATGATATTTACAATTGTTGTCTATATTTATAAAATGAATAGAAATAGTTTCTTCTGTCTATTAAATGTATAAGTTGAAGAATCAAATTAAATACCATGTATGTATACGATTGATTATGAATAAATTCAAGTCTTACAATTAAGAGAAAACATAATCAGGGTATATAAATGAAAAATCAAATAGTAACTTTTACAGAGAAGATTTAGGTAATTTAATTTTCAGGCTTTAGGTGATAAAAACTATTTTTCTTTAATGTAACCTCAATATAAGGTAGGAAGCTATTTATTATTGTTTACTTTTTTGTTAATGCTGGAAATTGTTGTAATAAAATGGATTTTAAAAACAAGGTTCCAAGATCGTTTAGGTAAAAAGTTAAGCTTAACCGGAATTGATGTCAACTATTTGTATTCCACAACTGCTATAATACAGTTTATACCATCATAATTACAATGCAGTATGTCATATAACTTCTATTAAAGATATTTGTTAGTATTTACTTAACCTATGCATATGAAGTCTCACAACAACAATCTCATGCAAGAGAGAATTGTGTGGAGGGGTGTATGTTCATTGCACAAATATATGACTTGTAACTATTCACTTTTAAAACCTTGTGTAGAGGAGTGTGTCAATTGCATAAAAATATGAGTTGTAAGTCTGTTTTTATCAGTAAATCATTCACATTTTTTTCAATCCTATCACACCTATCCATCAACCCAGAAGTCAGACCAAATGCCCATACTATAGATACATATGGAACATATGATTTTCCCAGTAAGCCATATATAATTTTACTTGATATACACATTATTTTTAGAGACACAAACTTAATTTTATATACAAATATTTAAATAAATTTTAAACTTTTATTCAGTCACACATTCAAAATTTGTGATTCATAGCAATATGTTTTGAATGTATGATTGAATAAAAGTTTACCATGAGGCAATTTTAAGAATTATTAAAAACTATGTAATGCTCAAATGTATTTATGAAGTGCAAAGAATTTAGGTAACTGTGTACAAAACATTTACCTTTTCACATATGCGAGTAACATTTTCATTCTCTAAAATCAAGATATTTCTGATTGGTCTATATAAATAAGAATTTAAATTAAAGATTAGATGACTGCTTTTACTTTTATAAAGTCTCTATCATGTGTTTGGGTCTGATAGTTTCCCTGCACATTATACAGCATTATTGTACTTATATCAATTATTACAGGAATATGTGAAAACTTGAAATCATTTCTCTATAACTACATAGGTCCTATCTGATATTATAGTGTTTCATTTAAAAAGTAGGAAATAAATACTTTTTTGCACATAATCATTTAAATGTTTAGTGGCACATATTACAAATTATATTAGATTCTTCAAAAATAGAATGCAGGGAGGATATAAAATTTAAACTAAACCAGCTAAAACTCAAACTAGTTTGATGGTTTTATAATAGAAACAGTATTAGGAATCAAAATTAATTTAAGCCATTTTAAAATTGATAGCAGTATCTTATATTGATTGTTGACATTCTGGAGTAGCTTTAAGTATGGTGATTTTCACTTCAGAACAGAAATATCTGCTGACAGAAAAGTTGATGTAATTATATCATTCCTTAATACTATTTTTTATCCCCAAATGACTTCTAGAAGCTTCAAATATTACTTATTACATTTGTAAGGTCTTTTATCAGTACAAATGTTTTTAATATCTCTGATTTAATTTGTGTTTCTCATGATTCTGTTTAACGGCCCTTTCTCCAAAATTTCTTCCAATAAATTTCTAGATGTCTTTTTTCAATGTGTAATCAGACAGTTGTTAATTATGAATCATGGTTATGAAGTCCTTGTACATCTATCAAAACATATTTTCATTTTGACTAATTATGTGGCTATTGTAATTATTATGAATATTTTAAACATCTATAAACAAGCCTACATTTCATACTATGCAAAAAACAATTAATATTGAAAAATATTGTCGTGAATATTTATCCACTTAATTATAACACTAACGATTTTAACCCTTCTTTTCTCATCCATACTTTAAAATAGAATTAATTTTATTAATATAAAATAATGTAATATAATATTATTTAGGTGATGTGTTTATAAAACATAATTAATGCAATTATTAAGTTATCTAAATATCATTGCTGAATTTATTTGCAACATAAATGTATACAGTTTTGCATTTTATCTTTGCTTTGGTAAATTAACCGCATTTGGTTACAGTATTAACAAAAGCTTTAAATGGAAATTTCTTAGTTAAATATTTTCATATAAACATTTAAAAATATATATTATAATACCTGACTTACCAATTGAGCGGTTTATTACAAAAAAGTATGAAAATTGACAATTTTTGGGATATTTTGATTTTTTACACTTATGTATATAAACTATAGCGCTTTGTCTTTATATTAGACCAAGAGCTAGATCAAAAGAGGAATTCTTTTTGATTGCATTATCACTGACAGTTTTACTTTTTATTTTATCTTGGGGAAAAAAATGATTATAAATGACAAACTACATATTGTAAAATATTTTAATATGTATTTACATTTTAGAATATAATAAAAGTAAATATATTAAAATACTTTTGTTTCTATTGTAATTATTATCAACTGAAATACCGTGGGGAAAAATTCAGATCGATATAGATAGTTTTTGGAAAATCATGTGATATCTAGGTTTTCACGAGTCAGCATCTTCAGTTGATAATGATTACAAAGTAATCGAAGTTCTTCTGCTTAATTAATAAATATATAGTGTATTATCTACCTTAATTATAATTTAAAAGTTGCGTAAGATATATTTCTTATAGGTAGCTTGTATATATATATATATATATATGTTTATTTTCAAAAATTCACATTTTCTTAAAACAAAAAAAAATCACTTTTATATATAAAAATAACTCAACCTTTTCAATATTACAAATTTTATAACGTGATTAATACCTGTAAATCTAAACATTTAGTATAGTCTGTCCATTCTCTATTTCCTTGGATATTTCGGAACCATGTGCCATTTTTTTCACATTTCTTCTCTGCATAACCTTAAATATATATATCAAAATGTACATTTTTGGTAATTAAAAATGCACTTTTTACTTCAAAATTTATGACATAGCAACTGTTTTTTTTACACTTTCGAATTCTGCCTGGCTAATTCTTGATACTGCGTTATCAATTAATTTAAATTCAAGCAATAAGATAAATAATATAATATAATATTAAACAAAAATATTCTATTATTGAAATCATAATTATTAGTGCCTGAATTTTTTTTAAAAGAGGAAACAGAAATACAAAGTGCTTTTCCAAGCAAGATGAATTTCATTGTTAGTCATGCAATATTAATAATGATGATGATGATGATGATAATGATGGATACATGACGCTTTCAAAAATTAAGTGATAATTTGTGTAAGTTCATTTCAGATAACTGATATTCAAATTATCATTGATATTGTTAATTATCATTAAATTAACTAAGATATTATATAAAATAATTTAAAAGTGCTTCATACTTACCTTTAAAACAATTTAAAAATGGTATTTATTTATTTTACAAAATGATACCTACCTTCACAACTATTTATTGGTTGAGAATTTGGGTTCATATAAAAAGGACATTGACGCCTTGTACTTTCTCCTGCCAAAGTACCATCCCAACACTGCCAGCCATCCCATGTTTGTGGACAAAATGCTTTTTCTGAAACTACATCTCATAATATATATATATATATATATATATATATATATATATATATATATATATATATATATATATATATATATTCAAAACAATACAATAATTAATACAGTAAAAATATTTTAAAAACAAATATATACTATAATTTAATAGAAGTACTTTCAACTATCTATGTAGTCATTATCAACTAGATTCAAATTGTATTACAAAAAAACCATTTCAAATGTACACAAAAAGAATTACATCATACATCAATTTTCCCACTATTCATTAATTTTTATATTGGCAGCCTCTCTATTTATCAAATGTTGCTTTTCATTTTTTATTAACATCGCTTCTTTAATTTTAAGTTTATTATTATTTTTTTCAATACACAAAATATTAACTTTATTAAAATCAAAATCAAAAACATAATTACATGTTACATTATGATCAAAAATACTGAAGATGATATTTTCCAAATGTATTTAAAATTACAATGCATCCTATTTAAAAATGTATAGTTTAAAAAAGTACAACTATATTTTATATATAGTGCGATTAAAGAGCTATATATATATATATATATATATATATATATATATATATATATATATATATATAAAAACAAAAAAATAAAGACTTATAAATCCAATAAATAATATAATATTTCAACCAGAGGACTGGTTTTCATCAGAAAGAAAAAAAATACACAGTATTTCAACCAGTCCTCTGGTTGAAATATTATATTATTTATTGGATTTATAAGTCTTTATTTTTTTGTTTTTATATGTATTTCCTTTGGTTAGTTTGTTATATATATATATATATATATATATTCATACTTCAGTAAGTGATCTGTAGACACTGTATGACTCTCGTTTTAACTATCCAAGACTCATATCAATAAATAAAAAACTGGTAAAATCATTTATTAAAAATCTTCTTTTTCAAACACATTGACTTATATATATTTTTTTAATATTAAGCTGTTTCTACCAAAAAATATCCAAGTTTGATTTTATAAATACTTTTATTGCTTATGTTCCTATCTTTATTAATAATCTGACTAAGGTATTTCTAATTGTTAAATTTTATTATATTTACTGTTTTACTTACATGTAATGACTCATAACATTTTTTTAAGTCTTGTACAATATTTTCAAAAAAAAAATACATCATTTACAACCTAGATGACACAAATAATTTTTATTTACTTTTATATCTTTGACTTCCAATTTTAATCCACAAAATACTTGCAAACTGCTGTAAAAAGTTTTAGTGATATTGAGTCACCTTGATGCATACACTCTTAATGTTAATTTTACTAAGCTTTCGTGATGCAATTTCATAAATATTCTTCAAATCAGGACAATAGTCTCACATTATATTTTGAAAAACCTATGTTTAATTACTAAAGTAATTCTTATATAACAAATGTCATCTCACAATCTACAAATCCAAAGCAAAATATCTACAAATATTCACTGGTATTTTCTATAACTTGTTTAATTTATGGATGTGCTTTGTTTGCTGTAGATGAGTTATAAGTAGTAAAATTTTGTATAGAACTAATATAGGACTGGTATGTCTGTAATTTTTAACCTCTTCTTTATCATTTTTTTAATATTAATATTAGTGTACCTGGGTCTCTTTTTACGTGAACTTATTTAACACGATTTTGAAGTTATGCGATTCATGTTTCACCGGAAGTCGAACTTTGATAATGTGCTATTACGTTAAATAATAAATTTTGTGCACTTATGTTATATTGAAAGTAATAGCACATTATTGGAATTTGACTTTTATCTTACTAATTTGAATATTTTCAGTGCTTTATAATAGTAAGATTTTATGCAATAATGAAATTAAAATCATGATTTCCACATTTTATGTATACACACATTAAATTTTACAAGATTATAATGTAAATTTGTTCAAACATTGTGCATGTTAATTTTGCATTTTAAATCACATTCTGTTTTTGCTTTTTAAAAAAGAATGTAATCAATTATTAATCATTTAGTGTCCGCAAGTTTATTTTTAAAAGGTGAGTAATAGCAGTGGGCAGAATTAAATTTGACAATTAAAAATTAAAATCTGATTTTTAATTGTAATTAACAATTTAAAAATTACTTACAGTGACTTGAAATTAATGTGATGTTAAAGAAAATTTGATTTTTAAACGGAATTGAAAATTAAAAAATTAAAGACAAAAATAAGAATTTAATTTTTAGTTGTTAGTTTTAATTAAAATTTTCCCAGCAGTGGTGAATAAATGTCTTTTTATTATCATAAATCTAAGTTCATAAACAATTAATAAAATCATTGTCTCAAAGATTAATTACTAATTACTTTGTCAACAGAAAACCATTAACACAACATGAGAGTGAACTTGGTGCTAGTTGTATTTCCTCTTGTGAGAATTTAATTTTTTACCAGTTTGGAAACGAACATGTTTTTTGGCAAATAGTGATAATAATTAAAATGTGAATAAAAAAATGTAAATTACCGTACTGTAAATTTGCATAAAAATATATTATTTTGAATAAAAATAAATATTATAGTTAAAAAAAGTTTGTCTTGTATCAATTTTTTTCAAATTTGAAATTTTTTGTTAGTCACATTTTATTTCCTTATTATTTTTTTTTTTTTTGCGTGAATTTTAAAGTGATTTTATGTTGGTGCTTTGCTTTTACGCAAATTTTGAAAAATCACAGACTGCACCCCCCTTTTTCAATGTAAGTTACGTCTATTTTTGTGCGATTTTGTTTGCGCATTTTTTCTGAGGAACCTATCTATCGCATAAAATGAGACCCAGGTGTACTAAATTCTTTAAATATTATCTCTTACACTTAATCATTTTAATATTTGTTAGATAACATTATTAACAATTTTTCTGTTTCTTCATCTACTTCTTTTAAAATATAAATTATAATTACATCATTATCTGGAGATTTCTCTTTTTCCTAGACTTAAATCCATGTGTGACTTTTTCATTTAAAATCCAATACATATCAGAAGATGCAATAATTATATAGGATATTGTTTATTGCTATAAAATGTTTTATATAAATCTTTACTATTTCATGGCACCAACATACTTTTTAGCAATAATTCAATCTTTTCATTTTAGCACACAAGTAAGATTTCTACCATATCAAGTTGTTGTTTTTCATTTCTTACACTTTTTTATATTTTACAGCTCTCTTTGCTAATTCACAGTTATATTTATTTTATCATTATTAACTTTTTTTAAATTATTTTACAAAATTATAGATATCCATTTCTTTTTAGTGGATCATTTTTATAATTTATGTTCCTTTTTTTCTTCAAAAATTTTCTTGTAATAGTAAAAACATTTCTGATAAATTTCTGCATTTTTTGTCCAAATTATTTTTGATGCAGCTCTTAATTATGTACCTGTTATCTTACTATTGATTTCATCCATATATGAGCTATCTTTAAAATCTCTTAATATTTTTAAATGATTTGAAAATTCTAATTTCTGTTCAGCATGACGTTTTGGAATTATGAATATAAACCTTAAATACTATTTTTCATAATATTTTTGTCACTCTAATTTTGCATTAATAGCTAGTTATATTACACTTCATTAATCGATATTCACTTTCATTTAGTTTTTTTTTCAGAGACATAATTTATAATATAGTTATTTTTTATTCGAACACTACAAGTCTATGGTAATTGAATTTACCCAAAATATTTTATTTATCAATCGTTTTCCAATTCTACTATTAAAGTCTCCGATAACAATTTTAACTTGTTTGTTCAGATCAATAGCTTACAGTCATATTACAAGTTTTATTTTTTCATTATAATAAGAACTTCTTATTACATAAACATAAATAATATTTGTTTAGCAGCGTCCATTAATTTGAATAACTAATCTAGCTACTCTATTTAATCATCACATGCTTATGTTTGTTCTTTCACTTTTTAATTTATATCAAATTCCACTCCACTTATATTTCCACTATATAATGTTTATAGTATAATACATGTTCATTCAAGCATCAGTGGTCTAGTCATTAGCATAGCTGTCTTCCAAGTAGCTAGCCCGGTTCACTTACCACCCAACACATTTGACATATAAAAAAAATATATGTTCATTTCAAAATCAATTGTCTCTTCACTTTTTCTTCTAACCTCACAAAGTCCAAATATATTATTTAATATTAGATAGTTTGTTTGCAATCTTGATTATTATCCAATGGTAGCTTGCACTACAATCAGGTATTTCTTAGTACCTTCCACCTTCAATCATAAACCAGTGTCTTGGCTTCAAACTTTACACACTTTTGGAAATAAGCGCCATAATTTTGTTTCCTGTCTTGATTGTATATATATATATATATATATATATATATATATATATATATATATATATATATATATATATATATATATATATATATATAATTCATTCGTGCTGATATTCATTTTGCCTTCAAAAATTCAATTGATAATTCAGTTAAAATGTATTAGGAAACTATAAAAAAAAAAATATTTGTGTGTTTTGATGTTTAAACTCGGTAGGAAATCCAATAAACTCAACATGTTGTTAACTGATGCATGTTGGTGAGCAAACCATCCATGTTAATATACTAAACAAATAATCATATAATAATAATGACTAAAGATTAGAAGAATGCAAAAAATGGACCTTAATGATTTGTCCTTTTTGTTCCTTTAGTGTTTCAAAGTTAAATCAAAAGGTTTTTTTAGTTAACACCCATTTCTTTTCTGTAGTCACAATTCAAATTAAACTATAGCAATTTGCTATCTATATAGTATTAACAAATGATGAAGATATTTGTAATGGTTATGTATTTAGGCTAACTGATGATTACATGTAAAATACAAAATTCACATCATGGGTGTTTACATATCATTTTTACAAGACTTTGATCATATGTTTTAGTAATGTTTGATGGAATAGAAATTTAAAATACATTTAATAATATAGACATAAATTTAAATGTA
>JAQFVV010008071.1:0-43252 GCA_028023455.1 Epiperipatus broadwayi
AATAACAGTACATTAGCTCAAGACATATGTGAGGGTACTTTTGCTTAAAACTGGAAACTTTTATAACTATGAAAAACAATCTTTCTTAATTTATTTAATATGTCTATGCACCCCTTTATTTTATCCAGAGGCCATTAATATGCATTATTTACATTAATGTTCAAATGAAAACTAGTAATGGTAATTTAGTACAGTATTGCAACTTCTGTACCTCATGATGGAACTAAACTCACGCTCTGCCAGCTTGGCCAGAGTGGAGCAGGCAGTGGGCTTCTCTATTCTGTCATTATATTTAACACTGTTTCTTATAGTCAAGAAAGAATAAATCAACAAAGAATCAAAACATATGCATACTAATAGATCTTCTGAGAGATCCCTATTATAGTTCACTGAGCTATATTATTTGTTTTCATTGCGGGGTCAGTTTTAAGATCCATCCATTGGTTGTACATTAGTCCTATGCTGTAGTCCAAGGAGTACTGGCCCCTTACAGACTTTACAAAAATTTAGCTTTGTAAAGGGATCATAGCAAAATAAAAGACAATGTTTTGATTAAACAATATACAATATTTATCTACTAATTAGCCAATCGGTTTATCTAGAATTTAATTACTTGTATAAAAATGTCATTTCCACCCACCTAATTATAAAATACCTTTACAATTTATTAATTAATAAAATATTTTGTTTTAAATTATTTAAATCGATTTAGAATTAATGAAGTCATATATATTTTTCCCAAGTACATACTTATATATGTATATACTTTCTGCCTAGCAAAATATTGAAAATTCTTTAATTTAAAAATTCCTAATGTAGTTTTTAAATTATAGTCGTCAGGAGTCCCCAACCTTTGTACAGTTAAGAGCACATTCTATAATACTCGCCAGGTGGCGGGCACCATTTATTTTTTCAATGTAAATTTATAGTTGGATATTGTTAATAATACACATAATGTACAAAAAAATATTTATTTCAAAAATAAAATTTTAACATATAATTAACGTTTAGATTTTTACGCTGTAAAAGTATAGTATGCCCTACAATTTGATTACAATATAATACAATAATTTATAAGAAATTTTAAAAATTAAATTTATTTGTATCAGATAAATAATTTTTTATTGTGTTCGAGTAGCGGCGGGCACACGTTAAATGGTCTGCGGGCACCATGGTGGCCGCGGGCATAAGGTTGAGGACCCCTGATATCTGTTGCTTCAATATCTATATTGTAAACAAGCATCATAAATACATTTTTTAAAAAAACATACCATAGACATGATGAAAACCAATGTTTTAAATATTTTGATTTATAGAAATAAAGATGGAAAAAAGTTTTGAAAATGAAAATAACATTCTATTCTAATCAATTGAAATCGTTAACTTTAAAACTAACATTTAAAAGAAACATTGTTTCAATTTGTCATTATACATTTTCGAATATCACATGACCACTCAAACATCCAAAGAAAAACATGTTTTATATTTTTTAAAGACTATATTTCAACCATTTATTTTGGCAAATTTTATAAATGTATTAAAAATTACTCCAAAAACAATTAATAAAATATGCTATTATTTGGAATTTAAGTAGTAGAAGTAAACTCTAATATTAAAACAGATTTTTCTTTCACAAAAATCCTGTTGAATTTAAGTCTATGATTTATTTTAATACTGGTGTTTTGTTCATTAAAAATTGGATTTATTTTTATTGTTTTTATTATGTAAAAGAGTGTAAAAGAGTGATATTATTTCTAAAAGTATTTTTATACATTTTTTTATAAATGTGATTTGCACTTGTTATTTTAGTTTTTTTTAACATCATGTAGTACTAAATATTGTGATTTTTAAAATATTAGTTGTAATATACTAATTATTATCCCTGCAGAAAACTCTATATACAAATGCGTTTAAATATATTTCTTCAATACTATATATTTTATTATTTTTTACATAGCAGTTTAAATTTTACTCATTTTTCAAATCTTTTAATCTAACATGAAATGTTGTTTACTGTTTGGTTTTCTGATTTAATGTTAACCTTTTTTTTAAATAGCATTACTCATTTTATTATTTTCAATTGTATATTTAATCCTTTGTACTATTTTTCGTCTTTATTATCTGTATTTAACCATTAGTTAATTCAGAAATCTTATATTATGTTTTTTTAATTTATAGAATAGTCTCCCCATATCTATAGTCATTTCATTTGCCATAAATATTTGAAATCGTTAGGTAATAGAAACACATTATATATATATATATATTTAACATTTGACCCCTCAATTGCGATATAATTTACTTTTCAAAATGTACATATTTCAGATATCAACAATGATTAACAAAAAACTAGAATAATGCGATTATGAAAATTAAATTACAATATTAAATGTAGTGATAAAAGAGAATACCAATATGATTAAGGGTTTAAGATTTGCAATTAGCTAATTGAAAGATGATTTATGATGATATTTATAAATATGAATGAATGTACATATAAAATTTGTGAATTCAAGTTTACAAACTTTTAACTGTTTTATTTTATACTTAATTCTTTCTCAAACTGTGGATAACTGAAAAGATGGATAGTGGGTTTGTGGATATAGGAAACTATTTTTCTTTTTCTTCTTCATATTAGACTAGCAAAAAATATAAAGTTTTAAGGATTTTATTTACTTTTTCAAATGCTATGACTCTATTACTTTATTAATAGTATTAGGTGTCATTAAAAAAATTATTGCTCCCGAGTTCATAAGGAATTTGAGCACTCAAAATGACAGATATGAGTATGATCCATTAACCTTAAATTGACACTGAATTTAAGAGTCAATAACTCTACCATTGAACCAAGCAATGCAAAACTTCGATCTCATCAAATAAAAGTAATTGGTTATCATCAGTTGAATGCCCTGCATAAGTTTAGTACAGTGATAGATTGATGAACTCTGAATCTTAAGGTCCATAGATTACTTACAGTGTTTAAATTTCTTATGAATCTCAAATAATAACCTTTCAACTATTTTTTTTGTTCTTGGAATTATTTACTTATATTGCATATTAAAGATTGATTTGAATTAGATTTTAAATAGTTTTAAAGTTAGAATTAGTTCCAAGTTAAACTTGAATTTATAATTACATTTATAATTGTATACCAACAATAACGTCACATGACCTCTCATATTCTCTTATTTACCCCATTAACAGTGATCTCCATCCTACTAAAGGACTATTTACTGTGAGTTTGAGTAATCAATAGGTACAAATGCTATAATATTATAAAATTTCCATTTCTATGCTGAAAGTAAATACTCTGTACTGTATTAATTTTATTTAATTTTTTGTTTTTATTTTTTGCTTTTTATGATTTTTTTATTTTTAGATTATATTACTTTTAAAATAACAATAAAATATGTAATTTTATCAATATTTATTAATTAGTTAATTAAGGATATCCTCATTTGATCCTACACATTGAATTCTCCTTCTTGTTGTAATTTCATTGTGGAGGGGCCATATCTTCATGTACTAAACAGTTTATAAAGACCCCCTTTCTACACTTACAAAACCATTAAAGTATAAAGATTGGCTATCTTAATATAAAGCTGAGTACTGATTATATATGTGTGTGATGATAGTAATCTGGACCAACTGATGATTGCTGGTTTAGCCTGAAATACGTATATTGGTGATTATTTATCTTTTCAACATGTGTGTGATCAGGTGGGTCAGCAATATGAGATGGTACTGAGAGTGGTGGGTCGTGTAAAAGTCTGAGTTCGAACCCCGAAAATATTACATATATAAATGCAGGTTTAAGCCTGTACAATGTATTAAAATGTTTGAGAAAGTTTTTAAGTTCACTTATATTGCTACTAATGAGTATTACTTTTTAATTTGATAATCAGGAACACGTAAAGAAATGAATAGTGGAATAAATAAATAAATAATTTTTACAAAAATAAAAAAATAGATTAAAACAGTTTAGAAAAAAAAATGACACATTTTTTTAAGAGAAAAAACGGTGATATAAAAAAAATAAATAAACAAAAAAAGATAGATGTTTGTAAAGTTTATTTTTTCCAAACGATTTTGTTTCATATATACGCTTGCACAATACATATATATATATTTCTGTAAAGAATTCTGATTTTATTTTATATAAAATAATCGATTGGAAGGTTTGATCTTAATCGGGGGGGGGGGGTAATGCGTTGCTCAAAACAAATTACTCACAACTAATAATATTACTAATCTAAGACAGGCAATATTAGCCTGCTTTTTTTTTGGGGGGGGGGTATTAAATAAAATTTTAAAATCACAAATAGAATATTATATGAATAATATTTATTTTCCACTTTTATGTTGTTGTTTTTTTGGTTGTTTTTTTTTTTTGGGGGGGGGGGGCTATTTTTAAGTTTATGTAAGCTAAGTAGTAATTTTTGTCAATTATATAATTAGGGATCTGCCTGCTCTTCTTTTTCCCTTACTCCATACAAAATTATATATTAGTCATTTATCTATTTGGTCTGATATTTGTAAAGATAACATACTTCAAATCACTTTTATAATTGCCTTTTTAGTACTACTTGCATAACCAAACAAAGTTTATTTTTTTTCCATATATCAAATGCGTTGATCGGGAAAAGCGAACCAGGGCCAGCTGCTTGGAAGGCAGCTATGCTAACCACTAGGCCATCAACGCAAGCAAAGTTTCAGCGTCTTTAAAGCATGAAAACAGATTTGTTGGTCTTTACATGTCTTAAAGTTCTAAGGGGCATTCATCCAAATATCTCAAGATAATGATACTTATTATCCAATAAAATAAGCAGTAGGGGTTCATTCTCAATGGCAATGAGATTCTAGAATATACTTTAGAACAGATTGGTGAAATGACTACAAATATTAAAGAGCACAAACATATTTTCTTGACAATTCGTCATCCAGTCTTCCTAGATAAAATACTAAATTTTAGCTGTTTTAGTCTGAAATGTAAATGTCTCTTTGAGAATTTAACTGTACTCAAAGAATATTCTGAACATTATTATGAAATAAATTTTGAGTGACTTGAGCTTGAATAAAATGGTGGAGTAATAATTGGAAAAACATTCTAGAAATGATGATGAAACAACAGTGAGTTGTACAATATGGACTGTTTATTTACATCCTGATTTATCCATGGGCAGAATTCTGAAACCTGATTTATAATATTAGATTTTGATGCAGATAGAAACTGAGTAGGAATTTAAGTCAAACTCTTAGAGACTTTATTACTTGACACATAGATATTAAGATTGTGATTGACAAATAGAGTATAACTTTCTGTATATTAAAAGAAGTCAAACAAATTCTATATACGTTTTTGTATTTCTTCATTAGTCACACATATATAAACAGTTGGCATTTTCACTTTGTACATATTTCCATATAAAAATGTTTAAAATGTTTAATTTTTGTCTTTCATAGAATATAATCTACTTGTGTATACTCAAAAAATGCCAAAAATCTAGGCACAACATAGATGTTGCTTATATACTGTTCTGCCTGCATGTTTAATATTTGATTTAGTATCAAAAAAAAAGTAGGCCAATATTGCCTTCTTTAGATTTCAAATATTAATTTAAATAGCTTCTTTATCTCCTGAATTGATCTCTGCTAGCATTTAACTACATGATATTACTTGCTTCTACAATCCTAAATATTTAAATAATTTTCCAAATGATTCCACTTCAGGCTTGCAATTAATTTCAAAGCATTGTTCAAAATAAGATCTTTATTTCTCTTGCTATAATGTGAATTCACAATAGACTTTTTATAATTAAAAAACAAATTACTCACAAAACCATAATTACTTTGATTAGTATACTTGTTGTCCAGAAAAAATGTATTTTTTTTTGTTATTCACACTTTTTTAAAATCATTAGAGAGTAAATAAATATGATTAGTTCTGGTTTGTAACATAATGTTTGGATTCATAGCTGCCAGAACAAAAGTAAGTATACATAGAAGTAGCAATCAACTATGATTGTTCTTTTCTTTTGCTTCAATTTCAAAAGGGATTTATTGTATCAAATTGAAAGTCATCTTCATATTGAAAACAATTGAGTTTAAATTATTTTCAAGTTCTCATTATGGTTTTAAACACTGGACAAATATTTAACCTTGTCACATTTATAATTTTTAGTTTAAAATCACAAATACACCTCACATATAAAAAAACAAGTGCAAATAATATTTTTCATACAACTGATATTTTACAAATAAAAACTCTTGAATTCCAATTTTCAATATGTTTGTATTTGTTATGAATTACTGTGTTCTGTATTTATATAGTTCAATTTGCTTAATTGATTGTTGTGTTATTTAAATGTTTTATCTAGTATTAGTTAACTTCTAAAATTGTGAAAACAAGTTTTAAATGTCATTAATGCTTATCCAAGAATTAAATTTCTTTACTTATCATGATATACATTAAATATCACCCTTTAACAGCTATTGTACATGCACTTTTATGAGTGTTAAATAATAAATGAATACTTTCACTTCCAATACAAGATATAGCATTTAAAAAGGAATAAAATAAATCCATTTATTTTTTCTGAACCCAAATGTTTATATATGGGCAAATCTTAAGTACTGACAAAGAAAGTGTGAAGATAGATCATTCACTTTAAATTAAAGTTCACATTGTCTGACTGAATGACATCGACGAAATTACTTAGAATGTACTAAACGTCACTTTCAAATGAATGTTTAGTAAATTCTAAGTAATTTCATTGCCCATATATAAACATTTGGGTTTGGAAAGAATAAGTGGATTCATTTTATTCTTTCTTAAATGCTATATCTTGTATTGGCAGTGGAAGTATTCATTTATTATTTAACACTCATAAAAGTGCATGTACAATAGCTGTAAAAGGCTGATATTTAATGTATTACAATTATAAACATCGCACTATATAAATAAATGCTTATTATCATGGTAGTATTATTTTGTTGTTATTTATTACGATCTACAAGCATTATGTACAACCTATAATATTTTGTCATGGGTAACAAAAATCCAATTACTCACATTTTTTAAGTATATTTTACTTATAATGGTTTGTAAGAGGTTTAAACATACTGAAGTAGTTTCCAGAAAGTATTCGATAGAGATAGAATGATAGAGGTTTCTGGACTCTGTCTCTACTAATGAGGGTATAAAATATGATCTTGTAACTGAATGACCATTTGTTTATTATTGTTTTTATTACCTTGAATAATGAGAAGAAACATTATATGTACATTATTTTATAATAAAAATGTTGTGAAATTTTTCTTTCAATTATATTGTATTAATTAAATTTATTCATGCAGTTTCGATTTATTTAACTTGCTTGTAGAATTGCATTTTAAACATTGACATATGCAATGTTAATAATTATCTTTTAGTATTTGTTTGATATTTATTAAAAATTAATTTATATATTTTGTATATAAAAAAATAGTATTAAAGCAATTAGTAAATGTTTTGAATCTTTCAACTATAAATACAATTTTACCAGGAAATATTGAAAATGCAAATTTAATTATTAAATATATATTTTGTTTAAAAGAGTTTCACAAAAACTAAATATTTGGAAGCATGAGGTATGTTTAGTGAAGCTTTGTATAAAATTAAACTTTATTTCTGCTCTCATATCAGTAAAATGTATCAAGTTTTAAAATGTACATATACTTGTGTGCATGTGTGAGAGAGAATGAATTTGTGCTTGCAATTATTTGAAGCAATATAACTTTTCAATGGACATTTAGAGCATATTCTAAACATTACATAAGAAAACTTGCATTAGCATGACACTTGTTTTCAGTTCCATCAATCAATATGTGCTCATGTTGAGATTGATTGATTTTCTATTAATATGATTTAAGAATTCTACAAGGAATTATACAGTGACAAAGAACAACAAATAGGAACTCCTACAATTATTACAACTTCTTAATTGCCAAGAATTTTAAATGAAGAAATGAGATATGCAAGTAATATTTATGAAAATGAAAACTGCTCCAGAAAGTAATAAAATTATTATTGATGCTTAAAAAAGAAGATGATGTAGAAAAATTATTAATAAAGCTCTATACCAAATGTCTAAAGAAATATGTCCAGGTTATTGGAAGAATAAGTAATAATATTAATATTTAAAAAGTTTATAAAGAAGATGTTAGATATTACATCAATCTTTTATCAATTCTCCACTAAATCTTTATCAAGGTAATTGCAGTGTCTACAATGAAATTTGGATTCAAACCAATCAAAGAAACAGCTCAATTTTAAAATGATATTAACACAGTGATCACATCCCAGTATTGAGAAAAGAGTTCCACATGATCGCCATTTTTTATGCTTGCACATAACTTATTAAATTAGGAAAAAACTCTCCATATGTATTGCTAGAGACTAAGACCTAGTGCTCTCAGATTTAAGGCTCCTCACTGGCAAAGGACACAAGCCAAAAACTAGTCTGGGGATATTGGATGAGTAGGCACTAGATGCAGATTTTTTGCCCAAGACTTCTGGCATCCATTGATTACTCTCACTTGCATTGAGTGCCAATATGTGTACAGAGTTTTTCCTGTTTTAAATATGAGTTACCATTATTAATAGATTTATAGGCTATGCAAAGGCATTTGACTCCATAAGCATATCCACAATGATTAAAGTTCTGAAATGTCAAGTATAATCTACAGATATTGTTATATTCTGGTAAGTATTTATCAAAATATAGCATTAATGATTAGACCATATTCTGGCATTAAAAAATCTAATGTTATTAAGATGGTATGACAAATTAATTCCACATCTTCAAAACTCTTTACAGAAGTATTTTGAGAATTATAATGGAAAACTAAAGAATTAAAAAAATGAAGATTATTTAATTTATCTATATTTTGTAAATTATGTGTATGTTTTTGCAAATAATACTTCACAGTTTCAAGAAATGTTGCAAGAGTTCTCAGATTGAATTAGATAAGTAGGGATAAAAAATTGGGGTAATGTTCAATGTATTTCCAGTGAAGAAGAAAATAAAGATAAATGATTATGAATTATATGAAATTAACAACTACAAATATTTTTGTCAGAGATGAAACATAATAGAAGAAAATAATCACAGAATTAAATTTGGATGAAAGCTATATATATAATCTAATATTAGAAGTTAAATATGTGTCTAATAGATCTAATTTACCAATTCTTGCTTATGGATCTAAGACTTAGACATTTAATAAACAAGCAACACAGAGTTTTCAGACCACTCATTCATTTATGAAAAGAAGTATGTTGTAAATAACCAAAAAGAATTGTAAGTGAAGTTCAATAGTAGTACATTCTTATAATCATTGAAAAAATTAAGAGATTGAAAATGGAGTTGTGATCCATATATTGCTAGAAAAAAATGATCTTAGATGAACAGTAGAAATAGAAATTTTAAACAATATCTAAAGAAATTGTGAAAGGTCTGGAATATGGCCACAAATGAGACAGATGGAGAAACAGAAATCTTAAACAGTATCCAAAAAGATTGTAAAAGGTCTGTAATATGGCCACAAATGAGACATATGGAGTATAAATCTTAAACAGTATCCAAAGAGATTATCAAAGGACTAAAATATGCCACAAATGAGGCAGATGGATAAAATAAGGAATTTCAATAATACAATGTAGAAAAGAGAGATTGAAAAGATCATCTTAAAATGGACTGATAATAGTTGAAATTGAGGATAATTCTCAAATAATATACTGCATATTAAAGACTTTTTTGCATGATTGTACAAAGAATAATGAAAGAAAGAAGACAATAATTATCAAGTTATTTAAAATTAATCATTGAAAGTGTATCTTGGAATATCTAGGTATCTATTTACTGAATTAGCTGTTAAAATGTTATGTTGAAAAAATGTCTTAAACTTGTGTAAAAATTATTCTAAGTGAATTCTCATGATTCGTAATACATGATTGCAGCAAAAAAATTATAAAAAGGGGAATATAACAAATAAAATACAAGAAAGTATATTTGTTAATATTATTGCAAATGAACTTTTTTTTTACATGAGACAGATGTAGATTTAGTTTATAATGTAGCAGTTATTAAATTGAGATCTAAGAAATTAATTAAAACTTATTTTCAAAAATGAACAAATTTAATCAAGTTAGCGGAGATAGAAGTAAGGTAAAAATGTACTTACCATATAAGGTAAAAATCAAAAATCAGCACATAAAAAAAAAAAATTCAGTAATCAAATTTTTCAATTAGATTTTGAATGAAACTATTATTTTGTTATATACAAAGTAATATAAAATATTGTATCATGAAAAAATACTAAAACTATTACAGGAGAACCACTAAACATCACATGATCACTGTTTTATACTAGCACATAATTGTTATTAAACAATTCAAAACAAAGCAGCAAAACTCTCCATATAGTAGTGCCATCTTGTGCTAACAAGAGCAATCAATGGATGCCAGAAGGCTTGTGCATAAAATCCCTATGCCTACTCATCCAATAACCCCAGACTAGTTTCTGGCACTGATGAAGGCCACAAGCCAGAAATTAGTCTGGGGATATTGGATGAGTAGGCACTAGATAGGAATTTTATGCACAAGCCTTCTGGCATCCATTGATTGCTCTTGTTAGCACAAGATGGCACTACTATATGGAGAGTTTTGCAGCTTTGTTTTGAATTGTTATTACAGGAGAAACAAATGCTGAGAGATAGAAAATACAATTCAAAATATACACTATAAATTAAATTGGCATATTATAAATGAAGATGTAAGTAAAGAGAAGTAAATATGATTGGATGTTCAATATACATATGTAGAATAAACAGCATCATAGTTAATATAAATCCAGAAATGTATACAAGATGATAAAAAAATTACCAGAGAAATAAATACAAGACAGATGATAATAAAAGAGTGATATAAAAAATGCTCACTAGCAGTAATGAAATCTTAATGCACTGATAAAAGCATAGGTCTGAACTATGTAAGTAACCCAATAAAAAAAATTGAAAAATTAATAAAGAGCTCATTAAAATTGTATCACCATTTTATAAAACATTTTATTTAAAGAAGTTAAAAGAACAATTAAATTGAAACCTTATAAAAACTCTTCTGATAATAGAATAGTCAGCAAAATTATCTGAAATGTTAGAAATTTACAGGTTGTAATATTTAAGATAAGTACAGACCTAAAATATGGATTGAATCATTTTAGTGCTAATCTAAAAAAAGGATAAATAGATAATAATAAAAAATCTAAAATAGATGTTTTTATTAACTGTGCATTAAAAAGCCAAAAAAGTAATTGTTTTCTCAACCACAATTGTTTTTAGATTTAACTTGAAATAATGCATTTATTTCGAGTTAAATCTCTAAACTCCAATTGTGGTTGAAAACAATTATTTATTTTTTTGGCTATATAGTGCACAGTAAATAAAAACATTTATTGTTTAAAACAATTATTTATTTATTTTTTAACTTTTTTAGTATTGGCACAATAAATTAGAGCATTTATTATAAAAATATTTTTCTATACTATTTTATATTGGGATGATTTTCATAATTATTCCAATTTTAATTTTAAAAAAAATAAAAACAGCCCGAGTAATATTTTTAAAAAAATTATGCCTTTAAAATCAATTACTAAAACTGTATGTCTATATGTTTTTTTTTTTTAGAATAATAATAAAGAGTGATTTAATATGTATTTAAATGTTCTCAAATTCTTACTTTAAAGAACAATAAATAAAATTTGGCAGTATGGTATTTTCCTGATCGTAAATAATATCTGCAATAATTCACAATCTTATTAGTATCCCACGCAATCTTATCCTTAACGCAGTTACATATAAATTTATAAATTGTAAATAAAGTACACATGCACATACATAAAATAACCGTTTCTTCAAGTCCAAATCATTTTTCTTCTGCTTTGAAGCAACAATTGGTTTGCTTGTGTTTTCAAGTATACTCTATAAATGTTATGGAATTTAAATATAACCCAAATTGTTTTTGAAAAAAACATATTATTAGATTTTTAGTGAAAAGTAAATAAAAGTGTTTTTTTTTTAATCTAAAATGCCTTATATATATTATTTTTTAGTCTTTAGAAAAAGTGTATTTGCATAATTTGCAATTTCCTTATATTAAAATGTTGATCTCTCTTGTCTTGCATTGGTGGTCGAGAGGTCAGCGTGACTGCCTTACAAGCAGTTGCCCAGGTTTCGGGTTCGCATCCCTGCCGATGATGTGACACTTGAAAAAAAAATGTTGATCTCTTATTACTTCAATTTTTCAAAATCATTTATGATAAACAATAAAGCTGCTAATATTCAAATTTCAAAAATTATAATATAAAAGAAATTTTTGTTGTTTATAATATATCCAACCACAAATGTGAACATGTGAGGTGTTAATTTTACAAATGGAATTGTTTCGTTTATTATCTGTGAAAATGCTTAATGTTTATTGTTTGGTAAATCCTTATTCTATATATTTCTGCCAATGCTGCCTTATTGCAAGACTTTTTTCCAATCAATTGTGAGCAGTCCAGTTTTTCTATTTGGAAGCCATCTAGTGTTCTTGCATGACTAAATGCAACATATGCCTGTTCTTCAAAAAGATTTCTTCTCAAATACATTACTGCATTATCTATATGCATTTTGTGTACTGTCTATGCCCATGTGAGGATCAAAGAATGATTTGCTTTCAACTGTTTCATAATAAAACATAGCAGGGAATTATATTGCTTTCAGTTTTAGTTTATGTACTCCATTCCAATCAAAGTCAATGCACACTGATTGTATGTTTAATTCATACATTTGTGTTAGATAAAATTTCAATGACTAATCCAATATCTTCTTTCACTAATTCTTTTTAAACTTCAACATTGCAATGTAGCACCACTTTCACACTCCTAAATATCTCCAATTTTACACTGCTAAAGTTATATCACATCTACTATATGGTCCTGAACTCTGATAGTATATATTATATTTTAGACTAAAATATTGCAAAACTAAATTAGTAATGGTCATTAATTTGAGTATTTGTTGAATATATACACAAAGCCTTTTTAATGACCAAATCACCACCTGATTTTTGAAGTACTTTCTCTATCAATGTAGCAAAATGCTTGGGTTTTATTTCTCTAATTCTTAGTGATGCAGAATATTGATGAATGTGTTGTTGTGGGAATCATTCTCATTGAATTTGTATAATGTGAACAATTGCCAGAAATGTGTTGTTAGATATAGATGTTTAGGCAAGAGTTTCTGATTTTTTTATTAGTTCTAATTGCAGCAAGTCACTAAAAAACAATACATTTATACCACCAAAGAATTTTAGTCATTTTTATTCTGTACCTGTCTCAGTCATGAATCAATAACACATAACATTCTGTATGAAATTATTGATATTTCATTGATTATGATCAATTCTATGATTTTTCAATGTTGATACAAGATTTTCAAGTAGTTTCCAGTAACATAGCAACAATTTGACCATTCTTTCCAAATGCAGTTTCAAGGTTGTATGTATTGTTCATATATTGATCTGCAGTCATAATAAGTTCACAAGATATGTTTTAACAATACCAGATCTACCATTAATAAATATTCTCAGTCAGCCTTTAAAACTAATGATTTGGTTTTGTTCTGTTTCATACAATCACAATATATGTGTTAAGTTCACATTTTAAAACGGAGGGCAAAACAAAAAAAATCGAGGAAAAAGAAGGGCGAAAAGGGAAAAAAAAGGATTCAGAGGGGATTTGGTGAATAAAGAAATTTTTATGAATAGAGGATTTAGAGGATTTCGATGTGTTTACAAAAGGAATAATTTATTTGAGTATTATAAAATTCTATGATTATATGTGGAGGGATATAGAGTTAAAGTATGGGTTTAGGATTTATAAAAATATATAATATGAGAGGAAGGTGAGAGGGGGGTTTATAATGAAAGGTGTTTGGTGTTGTGTGGGTGTGGGGGTGGTGAGTTGTGTGGGATGGGGTTGAAGAATGAATTTGGGTGGGTGGTTTTTTTTTGATTTTTTTTTTATGGTTTTGTTATGATTATAATAATATTAGGGTTATTATGGGTAGTTGAAATAAATAATGATGTGGTTATTAAGTAGTTAATATATAATTGTATTGGTTATTTGAAAATTGAATATTATGTGAATATTAATATATTATAAAATGTAGTTTAGAATAAAAGAAAGAGTGGGTATATTTTAGAATTTATTATTATTATTATTATATATATGGTTTATATTTAGTAGTATATGGTATAATATTTTAGTATAGTTGATTGTATAAGTTTGAATTAAAATTGTGTTTTGTATAGATTATTATTATATAAATTAGTGAATTGGTGTTGATGGGTCGTGGAGAATTTTGTTTTATTGAGAAATTATTATTTGGTTGTGATATTTAGTGATTTAATTGTTTTTTGTTTAATTTTGTAGATATTGTTTATATTGCTGAGGTATTTTATTGGTATTAAAATGGTTTATTGTTATTTAATTTTAATTAATTTTGGAATTTTTAATTATTATTTCTATTGAGTGTAAATTTAAAAAAAAAGGTAAGATTATTTATTTAATTAAATATTATAATATTAAATTATTATTAAATGAAATTAAAAAAATAAATAATTATATAAAATAAATATTAAAATTATAAAAATTATATATAAAGAAATTAAATTATATTATTTTATCTATTATTGTTTAATTTGAGATGAAATTGTGGTTTATTGAATTCTATATATTTATAATTTTAATATTGTAAATTGATATAAAATTAAATTTGGGGGGTAGGGTATGGAGAGAAGAAAAGGTGAATAAGATTAATAGAATTTATTTTCAATGGCTAATGTGCTATTTGGAATTGTTCTACATCCATCACTTCATATATAACATTCTTTCCTTTATTCAACTTAATTGGCTGTACTTGTTTGAAAATATGCAATATAGATACTTGATTGAATGCATACTTGAGTTCTTTGTCTCATTTAAGGACTTCCATGTGTGAAATTATTTCCCTAGGTTTTTCCATATGAGTTAAAATTGCTTTTTATGCACTATTGTTTTCACACAATAGTTCTTTTTTTTTTCAGTAAGGCATGTATTGCAGTTAACAAATTGATAAACATTTTTACATCTATAATGGTTTATTTATACAGTTATGGAAATATAACATTCCTCTGATTTTTAGATTCATTAGCATCACTGTCAACCACTATCAACTTACTTCTGGATGAAGGTCTCTCCAAGTTCAATCCACCTTCTTTGATCTCTAGTCTCTTTGCTTCACATCACTTCTGCACACTTTCTTATTTCATTCATCCACCTCATATTTGGTCTTTTTCTGGGTCTTTTACATTCTCTTGGAATCCAGCTTAAGGTTTCAATTGGTCAATCTATTATCATCTCTTCTAGCAATATATCCAGCCTCACTCCATTTCAGTCTTTTAATTCTTTCAATGGTGTCAATAACACATATTTGTTTTCTTACCCATGTACAGCATTTTTGACCTCTTCCAGTTACTCCTAACATGCATCTCTCCATAAATATTTGAGCAGTCTGAAGTCTCTGTATTGTTCTTTTATTGAGTGTCTAAGTCTCAGAAACCAGAAACAAGAACTGGTAGAACACATTTATTAAAAAACCTTTTTTTTTAAAACATATAAGTATATTTCCTTTTAATATTAAGTTATTTCTACAAAAAGCACCTAACCAAATTTAATTTTATGATTAATGTTATCCATTATGTTTCCATCTGTAATAATAATTGTCTTTTTAACATTTACCTTTAGTCCTTCTTTCTTACTTACATCTATAACTCTTCAAAAAAGTTTTGGAGATTTGGAGGCACCCTGTCTTATACCCTTTTTGATGTTAAACTTCCTAGTATCATTATGTCATCTAATTGTTATGTTGAGCTTTTATAAATATTTTTCAAAATATGACTATATGCTAGGGTTATATTTTGATAATCCAATACTTTAATCACTGAAGAAATGCTTATAAAATCAAATGCCTTTTTATAATCCACAAATCCAAAGCATAATGAAAATTCTAATTCATTGAACCTTTCTATAATTTCTCTCAATATTTGGATATCTATTGTGCTAAAACAACTTTTAAATCCACCTTTTTATGGTTGGTTGAAATCCAATATTTTCTGTAAATAAGTTGTAATTGTCTTGATAAAAATTTTGTATAAAGACTGATAAGTCTGTAATTTTTAATATCTTCTTCATCACCTTTTTAAATATTAATATTAATATTGCATTCTGAATCACCTAGTAGATCTTTAGCATTTAGATATTTTGTATATAACTTTTCCCAAAAAAAAATTATATTTCTTCACCTGTTTTTTTAATGTATTGATTATAATTCCATCATTACCTGGAATTTTCCCCTTCTTTATAAATTTAATTGCACACTTCACTTCTTCAATTAAAATCCTGGGCAATTCAGAAAATATAATAGATATAGGAAATACTTGTTCTTTATTACTATGTAATTCCTGATAGAACTTTTCTATACATTTTATGATGTCATCTCTTTTTTAATAATAGTTCCATTTTTTTTATTGCAGATGTTTCTTATATTCTTGAGTCTTTGATTCTCTTCTACAGCTTTTTTTTTTTGCTAGCTTACAATTATACTTTCTTAGATCATTATCAACTTTTTTTCACATCTGTTTACAAAATTTGAGATATTCATTGCTTTTTAATTCATCAATTTCTTTTCTTTATAAATTCTCTAGTCTCAGTGGAAATTTTATTGCTCAATTGCTCCTTTTTTCTACCAACTATCTGTTGTATTTTTTAAAAGTGTATTAGTTGTTTTTCTATTAATTTCATTCAAATCAGAATCATATTCAAAATCTATTAATATTTGAAAATGATTTGCAAGTTCTAACTCAAATTTATTAGTATATTCATGAAGATCAGAAATATCAATAGTAATTTTTTTTTTTTAATAATTTTTGTCTTTCTAGTTTAGCATTAACATGTATCTTACATCTTACTAATCAATGATCACTTCCTGTATTGAATTTATTAAGAACACCACAATCTTGAAATATGTATTTTCTGTTGGTCAAAATATAATAATAATTCTGCTCTACCTTCATTTGGATGCTTCCATTTCCATTTCTTTTGAACATTTTTTCAAAAAAGTATTCATAATATAAAAGTTTTTCTTTTTTTTTAAATCTCCACAAGTCTATATTCTCTCTCATTTTTATCATCATAACCAAATTTACCTACAGAACTCACATCTTTCATTTGTTTACCAATTCTAGCATTAAAGTATCCCATACCAAATTTAAATGTTGTTTAATCTGATCAAAAACCTTTTGTACATCCATATAAAAATCTTCTACTACTTCATCACTATAAAACCTTGTTGGGGCATAAATCTGAATTATCTGCATTTGGTTTCACTTAGTAAGTTGAATAAACTAATCTTGCCCATCTGTCCTATATACCATCAAACTCCATAATGTTGTTCTTCCACTTTTTTATAATGATTCCTACTGCATTTGTTCATCCAATATTTGCTTCACTGTAGTAGAGTGCATGTCCACTTTTTAAATCAATTGTCTCTTTACTTTTTCTTCTAACATCACAGAGATTAATAATGTCCCAATTAATATGAGATAATTCTTCCAATTCTTGCAATATTTCTTCATGTGAAAATAATCTAGAGCTGTAGGTATCTAAATAAAAAAGTTGTCATCAAATAGCAGCCTAGCTCCACAATCAGAGGATTCTTAGCACCTTTCCCCTTTGGTCAGCAACCATTTCCTTATTTGGTGACTTTACAGTTTTCTGGAAATAAGAGCCATGATTTATTTTTGTCTGTCATGATTGCATATATCTATTAGAAATTTTTTTTATACACACACATTCATTCTGCCTTATCAGGCAGTTGAAAAGAAATACCATGTTGTTTTTGATCTTAAATTCACAAGTAAAAAGCCAATAAACACACTATTCTGGCTAATATGTGTTGGTGAGCAAGTATCCATATGCTATATAAATAATCACATAGTAATAACAACTGTAACTACAAGAATATATGGAGCCAATATTAGGACTTTGTCCTGCTTGGTTCCTTTGTGACCTCCAAGAGAAATAAAAAGATCTCCTTTCATTTAACAGCAAACACTCCATTCTGCATTCTTTTTAAATTAAGTTAGCATTAATTTCCAATATTATTCTTATTATTATCATCATCATCATCATCATTATCATCATCATCATCATCATCATCATCATTATTATTATTATTATTATTATTATTATTATTGTTGTTGTTGTTGTTGTTGTTGTTGTTGTTGTTATCCAAAGCAGTTGTTTCTTTGGTGCTATGTATAAAATGAATAAATTGTAAATAAAATACACATCTACTTAATTTTTATAGATTTTAAATAGTTTGTTTATTATTTACTGTTGTATCATATTGCAACTGACTTCTCTACATTTTAAAATGTTTATTTATTAAGTTACTGTTATAAAAAGTATGGATTAACTTAATTAACTTTTGAACACCCCCACATTTTTATTTCAAGTTAAATATACAAATTGAGTTTTACTTTTTGCAATTACCAAAAGTATTTGATAGTAAAAATTTTAAAAAGGGTTTGAAATTTGTTATTTTGCCAGTAAAATTTGATTTTTTAAAAAGCGTTTTCCAAATAAACAAAATTATAAGTACAAACATTCTGTAAGTGGCATGATTTTAATATCACCCCCTCCTCACACACTCACACTTCTTTTATTTCAAGTTAAATATACAAAACCCAATTGCGTTTAATAAAGAATTAGACTTGCATGTTTTTAATTCAAAGTATATAAATAAAAACACATATATATAATGCAACTATTATTTTTCCATTTTTAGCATTAAGATTAAAATTATGCATAAATTTATTTACAATGTAGTTTTATACATTAATTCTTATTAATCACATGGTCAGCACATAAACTCATATAAGGCTTTAACCTTTACCAGGAGAGTGACCTGCAAATCTTAATACAAGATTATGACTTTATAAATATAAGAGCAACTGTCTTATCTTCAAACTACTTTCTAATTATATAGGCTAATCTTAAGCATTTTGATTTGAGAGTGTGAAGCTAGTAATGTGTTACATTTGTCTATATAATGAGAAAGTAGGCTGAAGATAAGATGATCACTCTTATCTTTATAAATTCATAATCTTGTGTTAAGATTTGTAGAGATTGCTCTCATGATAAAATTAAGCACTCAATGGGCATAATATTAAGGTTAAAGCCTTATATGTATTTATGTGCTGACCATGCATTTAATAAATATTAATGTTTACAACTTTAAATTGATTCTAAATATATCTAATTTTAAGATCCAAATATTAATTCACTGTGAATTGAAAGATTTTGCAAATGTTGATTTCTAAATAAGGTAGTGGACTTAATTAATGAAGAATACACTAGTTTCACACTCTAAAATCAAAATGCTTTAGATTTGCCTATATAATTAGAAAGTAGGTTGAAGATAAGATGGCTGCTCTTATCTTTATAAAGTTGTAATCTTGTGTTAAGATTTGTAGAGGTCACTCTTGTGGTAAAATTAAGCACTCAAGGTGCATAGTATTAAGGTTAAAGCTTATATGCACATAAATATAGTTTTATAAAAAAATTGATCTTTCATCAATTTTAAATGATTGGATTAAGAAACTTTTTGATATAACTTTATATATATAATTTACAGTGCTAAATGTTTAGATATAATACTTTTGAGATTAGCTCTTTGCAACTATTTATTTTTAAATATAATTGAACAGTTCTCCAGCTTCAGAAAATTATAATTAATTTTTAAAATTAAAAAGATACTTCTTTACCTTTGTCTTTCATATATCTGGAGGATTGTCTACAATGCTTTTGCTAAAAAATATTTATTTAATTGAGAAATTTATTTCTAATTACACATAACTGACATATATATATCTAGCAAGCATGAAATTACTTTCAGTTTTAATCTCTAATGTAAAACCAATTAGCAATACATATCTTATTGACTAAATAAATTCATGCTTTCTAACAAAAACATTGTAGACAATCCTCTTGCTATATGAATGACTACAAGGTTAAAGTGATATTCTTTTAAATTTAATGCATTGTTATCTGCCGAAACTGGAGAGCTATTCACTTATATTTAAAAATAAACAATTACAATGAATTAATCTCAAAAACATTATATATATATATATGCATGCATCAACTTTTCACATGTATTAATGAATTAATCTCAAAAACATTATATATATATATATGCATGCATCAACTTTTCACATGTATTATTGAAAACTAATTGAATCAATGTCTTTGAAATTCTATATCAAAATATTTAAAATTTCACATCCTATCCTCTGTGGTTTTAAGAAATTAGGGAACCACATTAAAATAGTTTAGTGCCATATTATATTGCCATTGAATTGCAACAAATGTATAAAATTTAAAGAAATTTTATTGAATATAAATATATTTCATCTCAATTTAAAACTATTCAAACAAACAAAGATTCTAACTTGTTTAATAGAAACAAACAAACAAACAGAGGTTCTTATTGAAATAAAAGCATTTAATAAGTAATCTACAATCTAACAATTACAGAAGTATTTCACTAATCAGAATTTTAAAAAAAGGCAATAAATACATCTTAAATGAAGAATTAAAGGCCCAGATAAAGTAATACATGGACATGATGCATTTCAAAAATTAACAATATCACACATCAGATATCATTCTGCTTCATGAACAATAATCCAAAACAAATAAGTAAACTATGTCCTGTATTTAGTTGACTTTCTAAAAGGCTTTGATAGCAATGATTAAAAAGTAATACAAACTGTCCTTGAATGAAATGAAATAGTTAATAAATTAATTAATCTTTTAAAAATAAATTCAAAAAACTCCATAAAAATATACTGGAAAAATTGAAGCTGGTTTGAAATAAGTTGTAATAATAACAGACATGTAAACTTCTTTTAGATGAACAGTAATATACCTACATGTGCTGACAATCAGTGAAAGGAGAAGCTAAAATGAGAATTATAATAATAAGGTGGCTTAGCATTTTTGAAAAATTTTCTATATCCTCATAATCATAGCCAAAAAGTTATTTGGGGAAAAGATGGAATATATAAGTGACAGATATTCAAAAATATGCAAATTGTGAATTAAAGAGTTCATTTTGTGGAGAGGAAAATCATGATTCATTTTGGTTTATAGTGTGGGTATTATTAGCTATACATCAGGTCTTCTTGATCTTACATTTGGCATCATGTCATTCTATATATTCAATAATAGCTGAAGAAGATTCAAAATTATAGCCAGTCCACATCTGATACCAAGAAAAATGGAACTATGTTACTATTTCACTAAAATTATTTATAAGACATCCAGAAATTATAAGGCATAGAGTCAGAAAAAAGTGCAAATAGATATTATCATACATAGTAATTTTTGAAGCTGCAGAAATATTGAAATCAACATTAGAGATGTTAATCACTTTAGCAGCAAAATATAGGTTGTACATAAATGAGGTCAAACATAACTGAACTAGATAATGTACACATTTGTATATATTTTAGAAGTTATAATATTGGTATTGATAGCTTCAAAGGGGGATGATGTTAAAAATAAGAAGAGCAATAACATTATCACAAGCCATGGACAGGATAAAGCAATGGTGTAATTTAAAAGTGGTAGGAATTTTGGTATCTGAAAGATTACATTATCAATGCTAAACACAAAAAAATTTCAATGAAGAATTGTATTAAAAAAAAGATTCAGAAATTTTATTAAAGAAAGTTATCTAAAATGTTATAATTATCATACCATAAATATAGTATGAAAATAACGGCCTCAAATTTTTGGTATTACACAAAATGTGCAAAAAAAAGTATTTTTATCAAATATAAATTTATGATATTAGAAAAAGTATTGATCTTATTGGTATTCACTCAGACTTCTTGAAAGAAATAGACAAAATTAAAAACAAGTTGGCCAAAAAAGCATTATATATCTATGGATATTAAGACCATGGTTTAAATTGATGATGATCATTAGATTCTAAATATAAATTTCATTTCATCCATTTTATTCTTGTATTTTATAATTTAATATAAACTATAATGTTTTTAAAATATTAAATAACTAATTAATTTAAATAATACATTATTTTGTGTCAGATTTTAAGTTCAATGTAGTACTGTATAATGTTTTAAAATTTAAATTCAGAATATAAATTCGTAAAATTTTAGTTGCCATAGAAATAAAGTGGTTTTTAGTGACATAATTGTAGATGCCCATTCAATATTATTTGTCTTTTTTTTTCTTTTTAGTAATTTAAATTTTCTTTGATGTAAAAAACACCTCAACAAGATCAAGTTTAGAACAACATTTTCTAACAATTTTTTTCTTATCAAAATACACATCTTGTCTTTAAAAGATGACATTTTCTTTGCTATTCAAGTTGATTTAAAAAACTACTTTATATAAAACTTATTAATACTTTATATATACACATATTTTAATTAATTACATGTTTGTGTACTACATACATATATTTTCCAGGAAAATATATATATATATTTGAATGTTACCTATATCAAATTAAATTCAACATCCTTTATTGTTAAAATCTATATGCAAACAGACAAAAAAACATTTCACATCTAAGTATAACCATTACCTTATATTAAAAGTAGATTTAGACAAATGATAATTTTGAGAAAGAACACCCAATCTACGATGTTTATGCAGTCTTATTCAAATTGTAAACCGAATATTTCTTATGGGAATCATGGTCTAAATCTAATTTCCATATAAAATTATGGATTGCAAATAAAAATAGATTCCTTTTTTATTTATTTTGAGGATAAATTTTAAAAATTTGAAACATTCAATTAAATACATAGTATTACTACATAGTGCTCTATAATTATATTATTATATTTATCATGCTTAAACAAACCAATAGAATATTATAGCAATCATTTGGCAAGGTAACATTATAACTAGGAAATAATGGAATCCTTTTATTTATTATAATATCGGTGTGTTTAAGCATAGAGGCTATGAAAATGCAATTTACATATAATAAAGAATTGATTTGTTGTCAATTGTGAACTAATATATACTAAAATATGCTCTTTTAACCTTTAATTCATTCATTTAATTTCAAAACTAAAGTTAATCATACTTTAATTCAAAGAAAGAAGCAATTATATCATCTCTACATGTTTTTTTTTATGTCCTGAGTTGGGTTCTCATTTAGATGACCTAGGTGATTTAATATTTAAATTTAAAAACATATTTCATTCAAAAATAAAAATCTAAACTCTTGAAATTGCATAACTATATGATATATCATATAAAAAGTAAGATAGGAATATATAAAAAATGCATTTTTGTATATTCATATATTAAAATTTTCATTCTTAAATAGTGAATGGGACTGATAAGTGTTCCCGGGGATTATTTGAATGAAAACCCGATTTGAAACAAAATTAAAAGAGATGCAGTTAAATTTATTTAATTTTTGGATTCAGAAGGTGTGTGTATATATATATAATTAATAATAGAATGATTTTTAAACACATGAAATTATATGGAAGAAAACTAACATTTACGCATGTGCTATAAATAGACAAATCCTCTCCCATCAATAATTGACAAGAAAATATGTATATTTTATAATGCTTGTGTAAAGGTTAGTTTTCTTCTGTATAATTTTATGTATTTAAAAGTTGTTATATTATTAATTATTATGTCTATGTAAACTAATGTGATTCATTATCACAGATAGTTAAAAATGCAAAACTTTCCCTTCCCTGTGATATATAATTTGAACCATTACATATAATATGCTGATAAAAAGTCTGGTTTCTAATAAGATCAAGCTTCATTTCTATCATGGTCAATGAATGGTGTTTTATTTAAAAATACATGTTTGGGTATCAATGGGTTGCCCATGCTTTTAAAACATTTATCGAGATAAGAGTGCATGCCTACTTATAGTGCATGTATGAAAATGAATTTCCTTCCATATATTTCATATATGGGTTTAAGTAAGGCTATTACTGAATGAAATTTTTTCCATTTGCTTTTATCAACAACCTTCATTAGATATAAACAATGAGCAGGTGTAGTTTGAATGGTGGCTAATCATTACAAAACCATATTTTGTCAGCAATAATACCTTAAATCAATTGCAACAATAAAATTAAGATTACAGTGAATAATATCGAGTAGTTGTTTACTTATAAAATTATGATATTTGAGCACCAAAAACGTTAGATTGAGCTTCAAAATGGAAACTTTTAGCTCACCACTCTTTACTCTTGACTGCTGAGGTAGCTCACCACTCTTTACTCTTGACTGCTGAGGTAGCGACAAACCAAGGCTTATGTCTGTATGATGGCTTGATGACTTTTATTAATCAAATCCCAAACCTTAGTACAAACTTTAGGAGAAGATAGCAACTTGATCTTCCAAAAAACACTTCTTGTCATAGAAATATCCTTATACACACTCCAGAATGCTTTCAAAGTACTATTGGAGTAATTGGTCCACTAGCATGATCTATTGCATTTTTAGAAGAAATTGATTATATGAAACCTACTTAGTTCATATTGCAATAATCTTGTCATCAATCAGGTTCAAATAACATTGGCAACACAATATGTACTTTCTTTTTATTCATATTTTTTTATTAAACTCAGGATATTGCTTAATAGCTTAAACCAGTCTCAACATAAAATCTGAGATATATTACTATTTTTGATCATACAAAGCTGTTAAATAGTGATCAAAGAGTAGATAAGAGAATAAATAATAAGTTATACTATAAAGATTAATTATTTTAATCGTGGATTTTAGCAAAATAAAATATATACCACAAGAATCTCAAAAAGGGCATATGGCTTAATTTTTTGGAAGTTCAAGAACCACACCTGTGAGCATCAGAAACAATCCTGGGATCTCCCAATTCTAAGGCCACTGCTCTTCCAACTGCACCAACCCATGCAGGGAGCAACCAGTGCAATAACATAAGAATAAATATTTTCCTGGAAATATATATAATATTTTATAATAGCACTAATATTTGTACTTAAGTAGATTAAAGAATAATAACATATTCTAACATTTCTTTTAATGATTTTTAAAATATAAGATTATCAGCCATAAACATAAGAAAAAGAGAATAATATTTTACAAGTATTTTGATAAAAAAATAGAGATAACGTACTAAATTATTGTACAAAAAAAAGAAATTTAAAATCTCCTTGAAAGCCAATATTTGTTTATTTTTTAAATAAATTGAGGTTTAGATCTATTAGTAAAGGCATACATATAAAAAAGATGTGTTATTAAAAATAAAATTCTTATAGTTTTAATTTTTTTTAGCCTATTATAAAATTAAATATAATTATGCATTTATTAAAATAGAAAATATTAAAAAGATAAATAAAAAAATCTATAAATATTATTTAAACTTTAAATTAAACATAGTTTAATGTATATATAAACAAAGGGAGTAAATCATATTCCCCCAGGCTATGACTTAAAGGCACTCTAAATGTTGAACAAAGAAGCAGTAATAGAATGAATCCACCTGTTATTGGTCGCTTTGATGCTTATTAGCATATCTTTGGGCATTAACTAAAAAGGAGTGATTCTGTATTTTTTTTCTAAAAAAAAAATGTATTGCAAATTTTTTAAATTTATCCAGGAGAAAAAATTTGCATTCAGTGCACTAATCAATATATTAGCTAAAAATAAGTTAGACATCGCATGATTTAATTTAATAAACTTGTAATTATAAAAACTAAAGAGAATGCAAGCTCTAATAAGCTTCATAGATAAATGCCATCAAGAAAAAGCATTTAAAAAACATCTATCTAGAAAATCTCCCTATTCTCAGACCGTTTTCATGCTTCTGACATTTCTGTGAGGCACTAGGATATTCCAAACACAAGATCCAAAATACCAATTCAAAGCCATAACTTATCTAATAGTTAACTTTTAAATAGACAATCTGATTTTTTTAATCAATATATTCACTCTATTAACTTATTCATGAGAAAAGAAGCTAGATATCATAAAAAATCAGATGGAGATGTGACAATTCATTCTGGGAAGATATAGGCAATGCGACAATTTAAAACAAATGACAATTTATTTTTAATTCTTAAGTATTCCTTTAATAATTGTATCATTTGTGATGAGCAATTTGTTTTGCAGAACAACCTGATCGTAGTTAATAATAATGTGGAAAATATTTTATTAAAATAAAATATGAATTATTATGTTTGAACAAAAATATTTAGATCAATATTTTGAGTAGTTGTGATGTAGTTTTAGAAGTTATAAATAGATGTTTTAATGAAAAAAATTACAAAAAAAAATTTATATTAAGCAGTGAATTTTGATATTATTTTTTGTAGTCTCAAGATTGAGTGTTTTTGACAATAAATAGAGTTCCAGAAACAGTGAATTTGATATTAGTTTGTGAGACTTGGGGGCGGCAATAAATAGCGTTTCTATGTTTTATTTTAATTTTTAGCTTTTGAAAAATACATTGATAAAGTGTATTAAACGAGTAGAAATATATTGCAATCACTTTGATTTTACCACACATATATATTTATGCACACATGTACTTCCCATATATATAATTTTACTTATACATTCAGTATATTGAATGTTTATATATATATATATATATATATATATATATATATATATATATATATATATAAGTAGAGGTATTTGAACTTAGAATTTTTCAATTTCTATTTGTTATCCACTCCATACCAAACAACCAATACACATGACCCCATACATGTAAAAAATACATAATCCCCAATATATCTATTTTCTGCAAAATCAGCCCTCATCAGTTGCTCCAGATCATAGTCTTCCATATATATATATACAATTATTGCTTGGTTTATGTTAAGATAGCAAGTCCTTAAACTTTAATGAACAGGCTTCAATCTTCTTATTGTTCCAACAATTCAACTACCCTTTTCTTGAAAAACCAATGATGTAATACTCAAAGCTCTTATTGGATTTGATATTGTAGCCACACCCATCTAGACATTACATCAATCTAAACCTTCACATTATAGTACCATTACATATTCATATACAATAATAAAAAAGGGATGGGCTATATATATTGTAACGATATATAAATATGTCGTTACATTAAATTGAAATAAAAACTTTTAAGTCCGCATATAAAAATAAGTGTATTAAAAAGAAAAAAAAACTAAACGCTAAAATTAAAATGTTTGTTAAACGTATATATTCGCACAGATGCTAAACTTTAAAAATATTTTTTTTTAATAAATAAAAAAAGGTATTTGAATGTATTTTTTTTTATAAAAAAAGATTTAAATATAAAAATAGTTTAAAAAAGAAATAACGTAAGTAAAAATAAAAACAGGTATTAATTAATTCCTGTAATCTGTAAATGGAAATGATTGTTTATTAATTATCCAAAAGCTGTCTAATTAAAAAGTCAGAGAGTAAATTAGATAAGAGAATAAAGAGATTTTAGCTTGACCAATGGAAGCACCAAGCCTCAGCCCGGACCCGAACGAAAATTTGGATTAGTGACGTCTTTGTTCATTCAATCTGGAGATTTACTATAAAAAGAGAAATATTGAGTTCCAGACAGTTTTTTCGGACTTGATTTGATGAGAACGGTAAGACGCACTTGCCGTTCTCTCTCATTTTTTTGTTTGTTTAAAAAAAAATATATAAAATGAAAAGACTGTGATACAAGAATGGAACCAGCTAATGCTACCTCCAGAACATTATCTTCCAATGGAGACGTCGCGGGAATTAAAAACAGGAACCTGGACTCTTCTACTGTAAGCTATATTGACATGAACTCTAAATTTAAAAATAACTAAGAACTTTCGTTCAAGCTTATGAACTTCTATCTGACTTTTTTAAGTTTAAAATCAATTAATAATGTTTAATTTTATATGTTTTCCGATTGATAAAAATCATTTCCATTTTTTTTTTCTCTTATTGTATAAATTATTTGTTGTTTAAATTTTAAATGAGGGAATTTAAGGTTGGGTATAGACGTTGCATAGATTCGTTAGCGGTTGATAATGTTGTGGTTTTCACATTCGATTAGAATATATGTCAACGATATCACTGCAAGCATCTTACGATGAATGCTAATGGGATTTGTATATTCCCTATGCAAGTGACGTTTATCGATGACTTTGTATTTTGATCGGTTGTGTTTAATTTGGAATGTTTTTGACCGTGGAATCTGTGCAGCTGATCTGTACTCAACATTTTAAAACAAATTTTATAAAATGCATTTGTGCGAACGTATCTAAATGTTAAATTTAAGTCGGGCGTGAATGGCTATATAGTTTTGTAAAGTTATATTAAGGGAGGGTAATCTTAGGTTATTCGTTTCGTAGTTGAATTGGCTCAATGGATTGGATATATTTGTGTAATTAGTAGATGTAGTATGAGATCCGCTTCGGGCAGGATTGCATATATACGCCACACACCTTCTGTTTGCCTATGGATGGGTTTGTAAGTCGGCAGAAGACCGCAGTCCATTCCTATGGAGTTTTTTGTTTATTGTTCTACTTGCCAACAGATGTAACATTCCTGTTGGTGGAGAGTCAATGTCTTCTCTAATTCTACTTACTGTTCAGATGTCCATTCCTGACAGTATAGTATTTTGTGTTGTCGTATCATGCTACATTGAATACATGAATGTATCAGATGGATTGGCGCCAGTTGATTGCGAAATTTGTTGCCTAAGGTTAAATCAGGGAAGAATATTTTCTTTTCAAATGCAGATCTATGTAGTCTATTCATACTTGACTATCTAAATAAAATATTAAACTCATTGAAACTTAGTTAAATGTAAAATTAAAAGATTAATAGAAAAATCTAAAATGTTGAATTTATTCCTCAAAATTTAAATGTTATTTTATATGTGCGTAAATAAATATTTTTATGTGTTAATTTCTGGCAGTGGCTTTTATTTATTGATATTTAAGATATAAATTAAGATATAGATTTTTATCTCTGCGTCTCCACTGAGCTAGTGACTTGGGCTAACGATCGGAATATTTAAATAAAGTGGAATCTTAACAGCGCGTATCTGCCTACTTTATAAATTTTTCTAGGTTTAAATGCCTAGATGGCGCCCTTGTAGTTGCAGATATTGTTTTTGCGGTTAGATTCGATCTTCACTTTCATTTCGATCATTATAATTGGCGTCCCAAGTGTGGCCTTATCTCAGAGATTGACCCTGAGAAGGGGAATTGATGATGATGAAATTTTCGATCTTTAATAAACACGAGTGCCCTGAGAATTTTAAAAGTGAATCATGCCCGTAGTATTTTTTCTGAAATTAGTATAAATATATTTGTTGTATTGACGTGGAGTTACAGTTTGAAATTTTGTCTTAAAGGTACTGCCAGTAAGAAAAATTGCGCATATGTAGAGATAAATTCGAGGAATAAAAACTAATAAATAAAACGTAATAATAAATATAAATCATATTTTTTTTTTAAAAAAAAAAGTCTTGTTAAATTAAAATCTAATCGTTCAACTTGCCTAAGTAATAGTTAAAGGTAGGAGAAATGAAACTTGGAAGGGAGGGGGCAGAAATTTAGCTGGTAGTAAGGAATCATCAGTCAACTTTTTTTTTATCATTATATTTGTAATTACTGTTTTGTCTTTTAAAAAAAAAGTTTTGTCCTTTTGAAATTTCATATATAACAAATTTGTGTAACGTAATTACTAACACTAAGTAAATTCTTTTTTTTTTTTTTAAATGTTTTTATTTTTTTGAGGAAGTTTACTGATATGTAACGATATATAAATATGTCGTTACATTAAATTGAAATAAAAACTTTTAAGTTCGCATATAAAAATAAGTGTATTAAAAAGAAAAAAAAACTAAACGCTAAAATTAAAATGTTTGTTAAACGTATATATTCGCACAGATGCTAAACTTTAAAAATATTTTTTTTAATAAATAAAAAAAGGTATTTGAATGTATTTTTTTTTATAAAAAAAGATTTAAATATAAAAATAGTTTAAAAAAGAAATAACGTAAGTAAAAATAAAAACAGGTATTAATTAATTCCTGTAATCTGTAAATGGAAATGATTGTTTATTAATTATCCAAAAGCTGTCTAATTAAAAAGTCAGAGAGTAAATTAGATAAGAGAATAAAGAGATTTTAGCTTGACCAATGGAAGCACCAAGCCTCAGCCCGGACCCGAACGAAAATTTGGATTAGTGACGTCTTTGTTCATTCAATCTGGAGATTTACTATAAAAAGAGAAATATTGAGTTCCAGACAGTTTTTTCGGACTTGATTTGATGAGAACGGTAAGACGCACTTGCCGTTCTCTCTCATTTTTTTGTTTGTTTTAAAAAAATATATATAAAATGAAAAGACTGTGATACAAGAATGGAACCAGCTAATGCTACCTCCAGAACATTATCTTCCAATGGAGACGTCACGGGAATTAAAAACAGGAACCTGGACTCTTCTACTGTAAGCTATATTGACATGAACTCTAAATTTAAAAATAACTAAGAACTTTCGTTCAAGCTTATGAACTTCTATCTGACTTTTAAGTTTAAAATCAATTAATAATGTTTAATTTTATATGTTTTCCGATTGATAAAAATCATTTCCATTTTTTTTTCTCTTATTGTATAAATTATTTGTTGTTTAAATTTTAAATGAGGGAATTTAAGGTTGGGTATAGACGTTGCATAGATTCGTTAGCGGTTGATAATGTTGTGGTTTTCACATTCGATTAGAATATATGTCAACGATATCACTGCAAGCATCTTACGATGAATGCTAATGGGATTTGTATATTCCCTATGCAAGTGACGTTTATCGATGACTTTGTATTTTGATCGGTTGTGTTTAATTTGGAATGTTTTTGACCGTGGAATCTGTGCAGCTGATCTGTACTCAACATTTTAAAACAAATTTTATAAAATGCATTTGTGCGAACGTATCTAAATGTTAAATTTAAGTCGGGCGTGAATGGCTATATAGTTTTGTAAAGTTATATTAAGGGAGGGTAATCTTAGGTTATTCGTTTCGTAGTTGAATTGGCTCAATGGATTGGATATATTTGTGTAATTAGTAGATGTAGTATGAGATCCGCTTCGGGCAGGATTGCATATATACGCCACACACCTTCTGTTTGCCTATGGATGGGTTTGTAAGTCGGCAGAAGACCGCAGTCCATTCCTATGGAGTTTTTTGTTTATTGTTCTACTTGCCAACAGATGTAACATTCCTGTTGGTGGAGAGTCAATGTCTTCTCTAATTCTACTTACTGTTCAGATGTCCATTCCTGACAGTATAGTATTTTGTGTTGTCGTATCATGCTACATTGAATACATGAATGTATCAGATGGATTGGCGCCAGTTGATTGCGAAATTTGTTGCCTAAGGTTAAATCAGGGAAGAATATTTTCTTTTCAAATGCAGATCTATGTAGTCTATTCATACTTGACTATTTAAATAAAATATTAAACTCATTGAAACTTAGTTAAATGTAAAATTAAAAGATTAATAGAAAAATCTAAAATGTTGAATTTATTCCTCAAAATTTAAATGTTATTTTATATGTGCGTAAATAAATATTTTTATGTGTTAATTTCTGGCAGTGGCTTTTATTTATTGATATTTAAGATATAAATTAAGATATAGATTTTTATCTCTGCGTCTCCGCTGAGCTAGTGACTTGGGCTAACGATCGGAATATTTAAATAAAGTGGAATCTTAACAGCGCGTATCTGCCTACTTTATAAATTTTTCTAGGTTTAAATGCCTAGATGGCGCCTTGTAGAGCAGATATGTAGTTTGCGGTTAGATTCGATCTTCACTTTCATTTCGATCGTTATAATATATATATATATTGAAGCAGTTGGATCTAAGTTCGATCCTAGCTTCATGATACCTCACCTAAAACCCACTTCAAACCCTTGTACTAACCTTGAATTTCCGATGCAATGGGGCTTTATACATTTAGTCCACGCTAGTTTTCTAAAAGAAAAACTATTACATAAATGTGTGTTAAAATTAACTTGTTTGAGATTTAAATTAATCATTTCTATTAATAAATTCATGATAGAATTATTCATGAATTTATATATATTATAACTGTGTGGATTGTGCATATATATTTATAAATATTTAAATGTACATATTTGTTCTAAAGTTTCATTGCGTTGGGAATGTTTTATTTTACTTTAAATAGTTTGTTCAAATTTTTAGTGATTAAAAGCTACATTCTTTCGATAAGCTTTCAGATTGTCCCTTTCCAAAAACAATGGGTAAAGGTTTTATTAATTAGAAAAAAGATAAGTATTTAAAATGTAAGGATGGTCGCTAATTAAAATCATTTTACTGATTTTAAAAAATTCATTTTCTAATTAGAAAATGAATTCAAGTTAATGAGTTTGAAAGCCTTATTGAAGGAATGTATCTAAAAACAACTAGTAAATTTTTGTAAGATTGAGAATGAAAGAAGCGCTCACCTGAAGGCATCAGAAGACAGTATAAATAGCCCAGAAAAAGTTTCAAAGCAGCGATTATTCCTCATTAAGAGAAGCCATATATATTTTATTAGAGAAGCCACCTAGTTAAATTATGAAATTTCAATAGTGTCTCCATCATGGTGAGGAACTAAACTTCGGCAGTCTGAGTACTGGGCCCAAAGTCCCTTGAAAATCTTCAATGTGGCTGATAAATTAAACTTTTTCCACACCAATCGTACTGCCAAAATCGAAAGAATCAAAATGCTATTCACATAATTTTCAAAATGCACTCCTACGTTTTATCCAACTGAACTCTGACCTGTGGAAACTCAGAAACAAGCCAAGGAAGAAATGGTAATATCTTTCTTTTTGAACCTGGCCAGTTCTGAACTTTAAGTTAAAACATCTTTAAGCTATCTACTGTAAAATTGTCTTTTTATTAATGCTATTTTAAATTATGTAGTAATTCTCTATCTATCTCTAGTCTTTAAACTTAATATCTGTTAACTTTCCTTTCTTATGATAGTGGTTTGTTTTTTTAACCTTATTATATGTTTGAGATGATTATTAATGTCATTTATTTTTATTATATGCCAGTAAAACTTCAACTTGATAATAATTTTCTTCATTACATTTACCTTTTTAAAATAATATATTAAGTTTTATCGTAATTCTTGCCCATTAGAACTAATTTAATACAGTTCTATTTATTATCGAGTCGAAGAATTTATACTATTTTTGCTATTTTTATTAATGTCTAATAATAATAAATTATTAGCTCAGTTTCTAACATATGCCCCTGGTTACTTTATTTATTTTACACATATTCATAATGGTAAAATGTTTCGCAAAAAGGTCGATAAAGGAATGAATATCAATATATTCTTATTTAAACATTATACTTTATATTAGTATTCAGGGAGAGCATGATGTTTGGGGCATAGTTATATAATTGCAGTAGTACATTTAGTTAAAGCATGTTTGACTTTAATTTAACTTGATCAGGTACTCATGTAGAGAATTCTTTATATAAATGAGTTTTATTCATTAACCATGATAATTACCAAGTCATCATTTTTCCGAACATTGCTGATGTGAGCCATCTTCTGTTTCATAGGCCTGTTCTTGGTGATATTATTATTACTTTAATTTCATAGGAAGAAAGAACTTGCTCATATCATAATTGGACACCAAAGGTTCGTGGCTATGACCCTGCCTGATTTTCCTATGTTCCTCGTCTCCTTCATAGGGCATTAAAGACTTGTAAAACACAAGCCTCCCTCCTTCTTAGATCACTGGCAAGCCATTATTTTTCATATTCATTTTTTATAGCTCATAAGATGTCAGTACCATTTACTTCTCAGTTCCAGTAAAGACCACTCTAATGCTCGTAATTCATGATGAATTGATTTTATTAAAGTTGAACAAATTCATATTCATTTATAATTAAGTTTTCTATTAAATATTAAAGATGCCCTAAACACGTATCTTGCTCTTTGTGAATTGATTTACGAATGTGAAAATAAATCTCACATTCTTTCCTTTAGAATTTGAATCATAATTTCTGTCACAACCAAATACCTTTATCTACCTTTACTTCCTCATCAGGGCATAGATATATATAATTCTCCATAGAATTGCATAATAGTATTGGCATATAATAAGGACTGCCATTCTTATTGTAATTATAAACTCCATTTAAAGACTAGAGATAATCTATATCATAATCTAAAAGTTGAACAAAATTATTATTATTATTATTAAACATTTTATTAACACATTTGGCTTTTAACTTTCTTTCTTATTCAATAATTAATTTTAATATTAATGTTCGCTATCTGTATTGGCAACCCAAACTATATATATATATGAGTTAACTTAGAAATATCATTAGTTATTTTGTTATCCTTTGTTAGAGTCAGATCAGGAATCTCATTAATCATCATCATTCATTGAGCTAGTTCTTGGTGCATAGTCATTTACCATCAACTTATGGCATCCATTGATTTGATCTGAGCTCATGAGTTGGGTTTGAATTTATTTTGGACTAACTGAGTTTCAATCTGACTTTGGGTTGGGTCTTGTTGCATTGTGTTGGTGTCTTTTGAGCGGTACTATATATATATATAAATATATATATATATATATGTTTTGTGATGTGTTAATGCATTTACTTGCATTATTCCTTACAGTTTAGATAAAACATAGATTTTTTAGATTGTAAAGCAAGCTTAGAATATGGGTGAAGGATTATTACAAATGTAACTATGTTTAATCAAAGTTAAAGCAAAAAAAACACAAACCTTTATCATGTACATTTTTATTATTATTATTATTATTATTATTATTATTATTATTATTATTATTATTATTATTATTATTATTATTATTATTATTATTATTATTATTATTATTATTATTATTATTATTATTATTATTATTATTATTATTATTATTATTATTATTATTATTATTATTATTATTATTATTATTATTATTATTATTATTATTATTATTATTATTATTATTATTATTATTATTATTATTATTATTATTGGAGGCCTATTAAAAGATTTTACTTCTATGATAGCCAATATTACAAAAAAATCTTATGAACTCTTATAAAATACTCATTTAAATATAAAACGATAAGATTATTTATGATCTGGTAAACCATTCTAGATCATAGTAAAGAACAGTGAATAGATAATATCTAATATTATTGTTTTTATGGTTTAAAATGGCAAAATCAATTGATTTTTTTAGATTATTGTGTCTAAATTTATTGATCATATCAAATCACATTGTTTAATATCATTTATTAAACATATACTTAAATGATAATTTTTTTACAAGTAGGAATTGGAATAACTTAGTAATAGATAATTGATTGATAACACTTGAATACAATTGATAGCAAATTTGATATTAAATTACTACAAATTGATCTAAAAGTATTAAATTTCCTGAATTTGCATCTTTGACATCATCCATTTTAGGTAAATACACAAATAATTATCATTTATTAGGCTAGAAATTAACAAAGATTTATTTTATTCCTCCATTTTGTTTATCTGTTCTATTTTTGTATAAAACTTCAGTTACAGAATTCAAACACATTACTAAAAACTAATACAATATATATCAAACATGATTTTCTAAATCTTAGAAATATAAAGATATGTTTATTTTTAATTATTTGGAAAAAATGCAGATTGGAGTAATTAAGCTACAGGGATTTATAATGAAATAACAGGATTTAATGATTATTAATTGTTCTCTATTGTCATCCCTTTTGTAATTCTAGATACTTTACAAAATAATGACATTCTTAACATCACTAAGATGCATATTTTGTGATATCATTAATACTTTCCTTAAATTCCTAGTTCCAGGGTTTTTCTTCTCATTGTAAATGCAAACTCTTCTAAGAAGCCCCTCCCCCCAGTTATATAGACATTAATTTAATAATAAGAAAACCAAGTCATACATCACTTGACTTTTTAATATTACTTATTAATTTACAAATATTTTCTGAATTTTTTGTTTAATTTTCTGGTAAATGTGTATGTAAGAGCTAATTCATTTTTTATAAAAGTTTTAAAATAACGTTAAAATTTTATTTGAATAGTAAAAGTTTTTGAAGAATAGATATATGGGCATAAAAGATTTAAAAAATGGTAATTACTTAATAATAATTATTTTAAGATAAGCAAAATATTTTTAAATGATTTTCATTATTAAACTTATGACTCAAGTTCTAAATTTGCTTCATTAACTTTGAAACAAAGTACATATTGAGTTTGACACTACTGTAGAAACAATCATTACTTTGTAACAATTATTTGTTTATTGGTGAATAAAGATCTTTGTGAATGAAATCTGGTTTGTTTATCAATTATTTTCTCTGCATCACTTCAATATTTTTATTTTATTTTATACATTTCACCTAAATCCTTTTCCTAAATCTTCTAAATTTCTTAGTTGCTTAAGAATATTGATGTCTCTTTTGGTCGAATATAAACTTTACTTCAGCCTTTTAATAATTATTTTAGCGTTATCATTGAAACCTGTTTATTCTCTTGCTAAGTATTAGTTTTTAGTGCCTTGTTAGCATGTGATCTGTAATCTCAGCATTATTCTTTTATTATGTTTTGCAAATATCAGATCCATAAATAAGCATTAGTAAAAACTTTTTTTTCAAGCACTAAAGTATAATTCCTTTTAATTTTAAATTATTTTTAAAATAATAATATATCTCCAGATATGTTAAAATCATAAATAAATGTAAAAATTAATTAAAGAAAATTTTTATTTAAAATAATAAAATTATTAGCAATCAATCAACTTTTACCAAAATTAAAATTCTTTACAGATTTCAATTATCATCAATTAATATTAAGACATTAAAAAATTAATAAAAAAAATTATTTAAATTTGTAATTTAAATGTATTTGCATTTAAATATTTTTATTTATTATTTTTATTATATATTTTAGATTGTTAAACTTTATACTTTTTAGTCTTGAATATTGCAAAAAATATTTTAATCTGTTCAATAGTTATAACAAACCCACAAAGGTACTAATTTAGATTTTAGATGATTAATTATTTTTATTCGTTTTATTTTTTATATAGATAATTCATCTTTTAAAAACTAAATATTAAGCTGTACACAATACTCATACCACCCAGAAAAAATGATCCAAATGATGAAAGAACCATTTAAAATAGATTCCAAGATATACATTCGAAATTAATAAGATAGAGAATCACCAGTTTTATGTGTGAATATAATAATAAACAAAGCAGTGAAATAAATTATGAGACATGGCATAGATTAATAAGAATATTTGATATTCTTCTAATGCATGAATAGATCTTTTTTGGCTATTCAAAAAGAAGGGTATTTAAATTCGGTCTTGCAAGGATCATCTAATAGATAATACATTTAAAAATAAATCTATCTGAGGTGCATGGATATATATTCTTATAATGAAAAATAATAAAATATTTCCGAAAATTCACCTAACACCAACTTTATAATTACGTCCATGTATGATCAATATCTATATTATATATACTTTAGGTGATCAATTATCATAGTGATAATATTATTTACAAACACACATATTGGAGAAGCAACCACTGTGTTTTCCAATCATAGTAATTAGCACAACTATCCTTTATGTTACAACCTCATAATTCACTTTAAGCACATTAAATTTAATATTTTTTTTGGCCACAAGGCTTAAGAATTTTTTTTTCAATTCATAACCAATCAAGATTAATCAGGTTCTCATTATATTATGTGTATAAAAACATTAAAATATGATACAACATTCATTATTATTACTTTCCCTTTCATTAGTATTTGTAGTTTTATTTTGCAAAAACATTTTTTACCATCTGGTGACTGAAAAGGTTTTAATACTTTCTTTACATGAAATAATTATTTCTGCTTCAGTATAGTTGAGGGCACTTTCAGTGTAGGTTACCAGACTCACAGTTCTCACTGATTGGCTAGATTTGCTGCTCTATGAATATTGAGGAATAATAAATCTTTTCAGCAGATGTTAAAAATATTTTTCTAAATAACATTCATTGTTAGTATTTTAGATGTCATGCTTCTGTGAATTTTGCATCCATAGTTCTTTTCTTCCTAGCATGGATTTGTCTATTTTAATTCATATACACTAGGTGACAGTATTATTACATCTTCATTCCTAGATTACTTTCTAGTTTATAACTCTGTCACTAAAAACTTAGTCTTAATGCTCTTCACATCCAGTGATTACTTTTTAACTTTTGTACATTATTAAATCCAAAATTTTAAAACATCCCATTTTTTTTAATCCATGCCAATTTAGTTATATATAAATTACAAAGTGGCCTGAAGACCTTGAAAAAAGATGTCTCTACATTAAGATGAGTGTATGCTAATGAAGTCCATGGAGTATTTTTTAGAATATACCATTCTGAAAGAAGATTGAAAACTGCTTACAATTAATAAAGAAAAGTTAATAAAGAACTGAAGTTATAAAAATATATAACTATTAGCCTAGCATTCGATCTATATAACTCAACAAAATATTAACTTAATCTTAAGTTCAAAACATTCAATCCTTTTTAATGCATCATTTTTGTATATCTTCATATTCCTTCTTTTCTTTATAAATTCTCTAGTCTCAGTAGAAATTTTATTGGTCAATTGCTGCTTTTTTCTACAAGTTATCTTTGTTGCAGCTTTTAAAAGTGTATCAATTATTTTCATATTAATTTCATTCAAATGGGAATCATGTTCAAAATCTACTAATACTTGAAACCGATTTGTAAGTTCTAATTTAAATTCATTAGAATGTTTCTGAAGATTTGTAGAATATCAACTGTAAAAATTGTCTTTTTCTTAATAATTTTTGTCTCTCTAGTTTTTGCATTAACACTTGATCTTGGCATCTTCCACTAATGCGATATGATCACTTCTGTGTTAAATTTATTAAGAACATTACAATCTTGAAACATGTATTTTCTGTTAGTCAAAATATAATCCCAATTCGCTGTACCTCCATTGGGATGCTTCCATGTCCATTTCCTTTTAACATTTTTCTCAAAAAAAAAAGAATTCATAATATAGTTTTTCTTTTTCAGCAAACTCCACTAATCTATGTCCTCTCTCCATTTCTATTACCATAACCAAAATTACCTACAGCACTTTACCAATTTTAGAATTAAAGTCTCTGATAACAATTTTAAAATGTTGTTTACTCTGATCAAAAGCCTTTTGTACATCCATTTAAAAAAATCTTCTACTACTTCATCACTATGAGAACTTGTTGGGGCATAAGCCTGAATTATCTGCATTTGGTATCTGCTATTAAGTTGTAAAACTAATCTTGCCACCCCTGTCTAATCTATTCATCAATCTCAACAATGTTATTCTTCCATTTTTTATTTATAATGAATCCTACTCCCACTTGTATTTCCAATATTTAGGCCTTTATAGTAGAGGTTACAGGTCCAGCTTTTAAATCAATTGTTTTCTTCACCTTTTCTTCTAACTTCATAAAGTTCATTAATGTCCCATTTAATATAAGATAGTTCTTCTTCTAGCTCTTGCAATCTTCCTTCACTTGAAGGTGATCTGCAGTTGTAAGTACCTAAATAAAAAGTCGTCATCAAATGGCAGCCTGAGTCCACAATCAGAGGATTCTTGCTCACCCTCTACCTTCAGCCACCAACATTTGCCTTGGTTGGTGACTTTACAGCCTCCTGGGAATAAGGGCCATAATTTATTTTTTGTTTGTCATGATTGTATATATTTAAAAAAAATATTCTTAACCTCGAGAGGTAAAAAGCCACTAAACTCACCATACCAGCTATTGTGAGTTGGTGAGCAGTCCATCCATGTTCATATACTATATAAATAATCACATAGTAATAACAGCTGCAACAACAATAATGTATAGATTGGAGCATTAGGAATTTGTCCTGCTCTGTCTCCTTTAAGGCCTCCAAGAGGAATCAAAGGTCTCCTTTAAGTTAATAGCAAACTCCTTTCTGTAGCCAAAAAAAAATACAATTCATTATATAAATTTATTAAAGGAATTTGAAATAAGAATTTAAGTAACTTATTCAAATATAACAAATTCTTTATTTTTAAAAAGTTATTATAAAAAAAGAATATAATTATAATTTAATTCACTACCATCGAGGAACATATTAGAACTATAAAGTTCTAAAATGTGCATAAAATAGATATATAAAAGTTAATTTAATCAAATGTTAGGTAATTTTCTTTTTAATTATTATTGTCAATTTCATTATTATTATCAATATGTAATAGTAATGATATAGTTTGGATTAATTTTATAGCTCTCTTACTCAGTGATAATCATGATTTATTTTTAAATTTAATAAATATTGTTAAAGAATCATATTTTTTGTTGTTTTAAAATAGAATTTTATGGAAATAAATCTATTATTCCCCAATATATGGTTCATTCAAATCTCTTAGTTACTTAAAACTGCAAAATCGTATATTTATTTATGTTTATAAATTTAATATTTACTTATTTTTCTATTGATATATTTTAAAATATTGGTTAAGACTTTGTTTTACAACTCAGAATGGCTACAAGTATTTTAAGTAAAATAATAATGATTACAATGTTAATTAAAGTAAGATTACCATCAAAACATCACATGATCATCATTTCATTTGCTTACACGTCCTGTTAATAAGAGTACCAAACTCTCCATATATTAATGCTTCACAAAGTGGAGCATCCTTTCTAATCATTGAGATGCAGGAAGGTTTGTGCACCAAAATCCCTATCTAGTGCCTATTCATTTAACATCCTCATACTGGTTCCTAGATTGCTTAAAAGCTGGGCTGGGGATGTTGCGTGAGTTAGCACTAGATTGGGGCCTTATGCACAAACCTTCCTGCATTCATTGATTATAAATGCTTGCACATAGTGGCATTATTGTATGGAGAATTTTATATTCTTATTCAAATAATATTAACCATAATAAAGTGCTAAAAAAGTAATCAATTTTTCTTTTTCATGGCATAATTAAAGGAAAGATTTGATTATCATCATTATAATTATATAATATTGACAATTTAAAATGTATATTCTATTATAATATTCCATTAAATAAATATATTAAAATTAAATAAAAACATTCAACTTTTGAAAGCAAGATAAAATAAAACTTCATTACTTTTTGAAGCTAAATCAAAAAAAAAAAAATAAAACCGCTAAGTACTGATTTAAATATTATCAGAAAGATCTTACAAAAGGCTTTATTCAATAAAATTTATATTCATCAAACTACTAAAATTTCATATCCAAAAGATATCTCTACAAAGACCTCCTGACGTTTAGTAAATTATTTTATTTATTAAAAATTATAAAATATTTTATAATACAGAACTTGGTTTTTCTGATGAACAAACATTACAAAAACTTAGATTATAATTTATACTTAACAATACAGTTGTTCAATGATTGTTTAGTTTTGCTTATTCAAGTTATTTATTTTCTTTATTTTCTTACTATTAATACAATACTTTTTATATACATCACAAATCAAAAGATGTATAGATTTTTCTTTTAATTTTTCATAAATAGTATTTATGAAAATAAAACAGAATTTTAATTATAAATGTATAGTTCAATTCTTAATTTATACATTAAATTAAATGATTCGTATCAGTTAGAGCAATTACAGAATTACAGACCCCCGGAGTTCAAAAGTCCATGATTTTAACGCAGCTTCTGTGCTCAAACTTATATGAACCCACAAGCGATAGATCATTTGGTTATTTTAATTATTTTAACAACTGATGTTTTCTAAAAGCATTCTGTCATAATATAATTGCATATATAGCTAAACCGCTCATACGCCTATAGATATAATTATCTACTTTACATTGAGATAAATCTTTAATTTTAAAAATACAATGTCGTTAAATTTCATTATAACATTCATTTTAAGTAATGTAGATAAATATAACACATTAAAATAATTTAAACTAATAAATATTTATTTATATTACAAGAACTTTATTGATTCTAATTAAAATCAATGATTATTTAATTATATCTTTGTTACCAAAACAGTGACTCAAGCAGATAAAATATGACTATTCATCTAATTACACTATTAAAAAATATATCTAAAAGATGGTATCATTTAAGTCAAAAAATATTACTTTTAAAGATATTATTGTTTCAATAATGTATATATAATATTTGGAATGATTGAATATTTATATATTAAAGTTTATTCTGATATTGCATATTTTAAGACGTGATATATATAATAGAAACAAATATTTTATACAGATTTATGCTAGCGTTATGCAATTGTTTCTATTTTTTATATTTGAGTTTGGAGAGCAAAAATGATTATTGTATAGCTTTCTAAGTATATTTAATATTAAACATGTTTGTTTATTTGCAATGTAAGAACTTTGCTTACTTATAAACAATGAGGATTGACAATTCCTCAACAAGCTTTGTGATAAATGCTTAGCCAGAGCCAGCACTTAAAATTTCTCTGTCAGGACCCCCCAAACCCCTGACCATGGTTTCATGCTTTGACACTCCTCAGAGAGGTGCCAGGGTAGGTTTCAGATACTAGATCTAAAAATACCAACCCAAAGCCAAGCACTTATCTAAAAGTTATCTATTGAGTGGAAAATCTGAAATTTTCAGACATCTATATGTCTTCAAACCCAGCTATCCAACTCAAATAGCTATATGGGGCTGATAGATCTTGACAATCCTCATTGTTTATAACTTACAAGCTTAAGAGATAGGGTCATGTAATCTATGACTCTTATTTTGACTATCTTTGCTTACTTAGTTTTATACTCCTTATTTAAGTTAGTTTTCCTTTTATATATATATATATATATATATATATATATATATATTCTAACCTAATAAATGAGATGAGGATTCCAATTAAAATTAAATCCCTTCGGAAGGCCTCAACCTTCCGTCTACGCCTGGTCTAGTCCGGATAATATACTTTACCCAATAATAGC
>JAQFVV010008072.1:0-43225 GCA_028023455.1 Epiperipatus broadwayi
TTTGAGAATCTGAATTAAAATCAAAAATCAAAATAAATCATGTTTACTGATAGGTTACTTGCGAATACATTTCAGTTTCCCACAATAATTTCTTTAATCCCCTGCCATATTTATTCATATCATAAATAAAAAATATATATAGCATTTATTAACAGCAAAATACATATTTACATGTGGTGTCCGCATTTGTTTATTTATAAGCGTATTATCACCATTCATCCTATTTATTTACAATATATTGTGTGTGTAAGCAACAGAGAAAATATACCTGCACAGACCACTCCTTTTATTATAATATGTACATTTGTTTGGGCTGCAACTATGCTTGCAGCCATCTTTGTGGCAGTCATTTAAGACTGACTGTCACAATACCCCCTCCCTTAATGAGACTTCTAAATGGGTTAACCATTTAAAGTCTATATTAAATTACTTTTACCTATATATAATATTATTGATGAATATACTAGTTCATTACAAATTTAAAACGAAATATTAGTTTATATATTCGACTATATACGAGTGTTATTAATAATGAAAATAAAAATCTTAAAGGATATACTAATTTATATCTAATACTAATGAATATACTAGTTTATTATATATGTAAAAAAAAATATTAGTTTATACTTAACTATATATATATACAGTTGTGTCATTAATACTGAAAATAAAAGTGTAAGGAATATACTAGCTATGTTATTACTCTCACAATAATACAAAAAAAAATCTATTGAATGTAACGGTTATGGCCACCTGTGCTAATCAAAAAAAAAACCCTGTATCTCAGTCCAACCAGAGAAGCCTATTTCAAACCCTCCTCCGAGGTTCCGATTCAGAGCATGAGCAGAACCCCCCTTATTTTTGCCCAACATACAGTAGCTAACCCACAAACATCCAGTATATATTTTTAAATAATAATAATAATAATAATACTGTTGATTTATCTATTTTCACAATATATGTCCCGGCTCGTATCTTTTAACGAGGACTTACAGGCATTTACATATAAGCCAACAGCTTTAACGAGTTCATGGAAAATTTCAGTAACTGCGTCCTTCCTATTTTTTATACTTAGACTGGATTAGGACTTTATGCACACTGAATTGAATGTCCCAGAGTTCATTGTTCCTCTGCTATGTTTTAAATTATTCTGGGTAGTTTGGTGCGTGTAATTTTTTAGTGGAATTAAATGGTACATTTTAGTACATTCAAACGTAAGTACTGTCAGCAAACTTTCAATCCTTTTCCCTACATTCACAGCCCTGAAGAGAAGACCAAAAACAGAACTTCCAAAGTTAACTATCTAAAACGACATCAATCATACCCATGACACGACCACCACCTCAGTATCTTAAGTTTTGCTTGACCACTTTCTGATTGTAGGTGTTGAGGGTCTGAATCCCTTCTCATGTCAGTAATTAATGTCCAGTTATCGTCATCATTACTGTCTGTAGCTTAACATCTGTTTCGAGGACTTTGACTCCCATGCTTAGTCTTCCTCTATGCCATTGCTGTTTAGTCTTTGACCACTTCCATTCCAGTTTTATAGGAGTTTCAAGCCGACGTTTTCTCAGAGTCTTATCCACTTACAGGTTTATTTTGACTTGACTTGTATCGAGCTCGCGTTTAGTATCTCTATTAGCTACTTGTTCTATCAAATTTATTTTAAAGTAGGTTTCTGCACTGGTAAGGTATTCTACTGGAGCCTCACACCTGTCTGACCTTCATATAAAAATATGTTTAGAAAGTGGTTAATGTTAGTAACATACATATAATTTTATTATCTCAATACTAATTTTTCTTCTTGCTGTCTACTCTGTTTTTATCCAGCTTTATCTCTTTTCACTCTGTTGCTTTAATAACTTTTTCTTCGCTCCATATTTTTCTTTTCTTTATCTTTATCTTTTTTTTCCCTTTATATAGCTTTCCTGTTAGGCTGCCTGTTTGCTGCTAGCATTTGGCTTGCTTCTGGCCTTCTTTGTTCTATCTGCTGGAGTATGTTTTGTATTTTTCACTACTTGCTAGTATCATTTCCTACCAACTTCTTCTGTTTCGTATATTTTGCTATTGCAGCTATTTTCTATCTCACTTCTTTTTCATCAATTCTTTCATGCTCCCCTGAAACTCTAGTCCTGTTGATGTTGTCTATTTTCTGTAGCTTCTGTACATTTACTATTATTTAATACAAGGTTATCATATTTTATTCTACATTAGGATTTTTTATTTTTTAATTCCTGTAATGTTTCATCTTTAACATTGTCTAGTCTTTGGGACATATCCTCCATCCTTTTCTCCATTTCCTTTTTTAAATCTTCTATTTGCCATGGTATCTTGGCTATTTCTTCTTTCAGTTCTTTTATAAAGTCTATCATCATATTCATTAACTTTTTTTCCTCCATTTCAGGTTTCATTCTGTCTTGCCTATAAAAATTTAATTCTCCAATTTTATTTTTCACTATCACTATATCTCTATGCTAACAAAGTATTCTATTTATTTGTTTCTTTTTTACTAAATCTCGGTACATTCGCACTTAGCTCACCCTAATTTGTTTGCCATCTATATATCTAGTATCTGTTAATTTATTTATTACTTTCTCTTTTTTTTTATATTCTCAATTGTAGCTTGCTATCAGCCCATACCTCTCCTATTAAAAACAATAATAATAATTTTTTATTTCATTTATTATTTATATAACACAGCTGTGACCTCCACTATTAACTTATGTGCATACGAATTGACTCGTGCCCAAAAACACGTTGGCCGCCATTTTTACTGTAATGGTCGCTGCCTGCGTCTCTATACGCATTGAGCATGACATGCGTTTTCTAACATCGAGCAGCAATTAAGAAATATTCAAAGGCATCCAAAATATACATTACTATAATCATACCTTTGAAAGGTTCGTTTACTGCAACCTTTGCACGCCACCTTAAGAAAGAGATTGCTCCCCTCCCCAAGGGATATGATCATGTAATTAATAAAGAGTTATAATCTCTTATATTTTCTTTTTTATATATATATAAAATCAATAGAAAAGTGAATGCCTAACGAATGATTCCCGATCCCGGTAAGTTTAATCCCTGACTAGCTCAATCAACTCATGATCTCGGGATGGTGGTTTGTTGCTTCGTTAACAGAAAAGGTCAAACAATAATATCATTATCAAATACACAGCACAACGCCATACTTTAAAATTAGATGTTAAATTTATTAAGCCCTCTATGATTATATAAATATTTACAGAATAAAGAAGAGAATAAACACACACATAAACGATATTAATTAAAATTCAAGCGTATAAATAAATTTTAAATAGTTTCATAAATGGGAAAGGAATGGTCTGAAATTCTCCCCTGCTTACACTTTAAACCCAAAACTTGGAATAAATTACTTATATGAAAACAATGTGTATTGGCCATGGTATGCACGTGTTTCATAATAAAAAAAAATGACCCTCACCCTTCCACTTGTGGTGATCTATACCTTTGTTTAAGTTAAAATAATGATTTAGCCATGAGTTAATGATATTTGAATCTTAAACGTTCCATAATATGAGTCCTGCACGTGGCGGACAATAATAATTATTTGGAACACTTTCTAACACACTTTTATTCCTTATGGAAACAATCCTGCATGTAGCGGATGGAATAAATTTACTAGGGGAACAAACTCGTGCTAAACTACAATTTGAATCTTAAAAGTTCCATAATAGAAGTCCTGCACGTAGCGGACAATAATAATTATTTGGAACACTTTCTAACACACTTTTATTCCTTATGGAAACAATCCTGCACGTAGCGGATGGAATAAATTTACTATTATTACAAGGCGAAACACATACATCCAATGACCAAACCACCCAATTATTTCTATTTAACTATTTTGAAATATTTCCGATACTCCAATGAATTACGTGTACCTTTATGTTAAAATTACAAAAGAAATATTTATAACTGAATTACGCAATTCATTGGTTCATTTAATAATAGCAATATTAGTAAAATAATGAATTACTAGTAATAAGACACAAAAATAGATATAAAAACATAAATAATACTTCCCGAAGGCTTCGTTCTTCTCCGGGCTAGGATTTTGAGGGCGATATATATCTGCTGTGCAGGTGATTACTTAACAGGGCTTCAATGGAGGTTGGCAAATTGTCCATAGCAGCTACACTTTAAGAAATAGAAAGTCACATCACTGGATGGCTATGTAGGTCTTCGAGCGGTGTGAATGTACCGAACTTGGTCTCCTACTCCATGTTCATTGTTGTATCACTAATAAATCTTGATTCCATTCTGTATTGCTTCCTTTCTTCTTTATTTAATTGGGCAGTATTCTTTCTCCCTTCGGTTAATACTTTTTAAAATACGTTCAGCTATTAATGACTCTTCCACTTGTTCAGCATTCCGAAAAAATAGTTTTTACACTCATAATTCTGCTTTTCCATCAGTACACTCCGAAAACTATACTGCTAACTCAAAGAGAACGGGTAAGAGTGCCCGTGAGTATCAACGAATATAACCCAGCTAACTAATTAAATTTCACCTGACCAGCCTTTATATATCCCCCCCATTACAGGGTGTATTCTCTCATCCCCTCCACAAGTTATTGCTTTTACATTTCTGTTTTTAATTAAATTATTAATCCCTGTTTTTAATTACTTAAGTCCAAACAATGGATTTAATTTTAGCTATCTCCTTGGAAAAAAAATTTGTCTTACGATAACTTTATCTTTTAATTAATTTCAGAATTTCACAGACCATTTAAATTCCAATCCCTTGATTTCTTTAAACAATAAAATAAAATCACATTTATTTAATTAAATAATTTTGAGTAGGTGTCAAGCTGAATGACCACTGATACAATTTCTACATTTTTCTTCCAAAAACATTATACAATAAAAGAAAGAGGTCATTGGCTTGCCTGCGGTCATGAACATTAAGTTCTAAAAAAAAAATTATAAAACTGTATACTTGTTGTCACATAAAAATTGTTTTTAAGTTTTCCAAAAAGAATATTCAACAAGCAACAGAAAAAAATACAACATTTGAGAATCTGAAATAAAATCAAAAAATCAAAATAAAACATGTTTACTGATAGGTTACTTGCGAATACATTTCAGTTTCCCACAATCATTTCTTTAATCCCCTGCCATATTTATTCATATCATAAATAAAAAAAAATATATAGCATTTATTAACAGCAAAATACATATTTACATGTGGTGTCCGCATTTGTTTATTTATAAGCGTATTATCACCATTCATCCTATTTATTTACAATATATTGTGTGTGTAAGCAACAGAGAAAATATACCTGCACAGACCACTCCTTTTATTATAATATGTACATTTGTTTGGGCTGCAACTATGCTTGCAGCCATCTTTGTGGCAGTCATTTAAGACTGACTGTCACAATATATATACACGATTGTTTAAGGCAATGAAAATTTTAAATATTTCCGAATTAAAACTTTATTAAATATTCTATGTTTGTTTAAAATAACTGTTTACAACTTACAAAAAAGGGGGTAATCACGTGTATATGTGTACTTACAGTCCCTTATGATTAAACGAGTACAAGAATGGGTTCGAATCTCTGTTTAAGCTTACTAATGTCACCAGACAGTGAAGCAAAATATGTATAACAGATTTTACTGCTTCATTATGTTAAAATAATCAAGTCTAAGTTTTATATTTGAAAATATGCTTGTGATAGATATTAATAAAAAATTTTAATCTCTAAAATTAACTAATTTTTTTTGTGTGTGTGTATGTCAACATACGCAATATTAGGCTATTAGTCTTTCTTCATAAAATGTAGTATAACTTAACATAGCTTTACATCAAAATCTTGAAATATCTGTCGCACATATTACATCTAAATTGTTATTAATCTACCAGCAATTTCTCTGAAATTAAGAAAGCTTGGAAAGCTTGGTGTGTTGAAAAGATTCTCTTTTATAGATGTCCAATGTCATTTCTGATTTTTCTTAACTAGACTGTACAAAAATTGGGCTATCTGTGCTTTTTCTTTAAGTAAATTTTCAAAATAATTATTTAACTCCAGAAATACTTGGAGGTTTTTAATGTTTTAAGATTGTGAAGCATTATTTTACTGCTCTCCTTTTATTTGAGCAGATCTTTCCATTCTTGGGATTTATGACAGAATTTTTAATTTTTTAATTCTCCAAATACACTTACCTGGATTCAGTATTATGATGAAATCCAAGTCTTTTAATAAATTTTTATCATTCTCTACTTTAGCTTCATTTCTGAGCAGGTTGGGATCAAAAAAATTGAGATAAGGAACTATTACAATTGAAGCATTATGGCATAAAAAATGAAATCCATCTAAGATTAGAATTTTTTTTTTTCATTATCTAACAATAGAGCCAGTTAGATTTAATCTTTGTAAACGCAACTGGAGTTTCATCAACAAATTCATGATCTTTATGCTCATCTACTTCATATATGGAATTTATCAGTTACTGGTCTTTGTAAATTCGATCAAATACAAATATTAGCCGCATAGTTAATGACTTGGATTTATAGCTGTTGAAATACTTAATAAGCCACAAATGAATCTGTCTCTGATTTGACATCTCAGTACATGTTCCTTTGCATGATATTTGTTAATAGTTAACATGGTAGGAAAATTATATGATGAATAAACATATACTATTTATGACGACGTCATTCATAGGCTTGAAAATCTTTCCCAATTCCAATAATCCCAGATGGAAAATGAGTTTATTATTAAACAAATAATATAAGGAGGGAAATTGTCAGAAAATTGTATCACATCTGAATATATATAAAAAATGGCACATGATTTTTATCAAAATATTAGAAACTTCTCCTAATTCACCATCTTCAATTCCATTTTCATTTTAATTAATAAAATTCTTATGAATATGTTATAATTAATTAAATTATATGAAATTCCAGTTTTATAATGGATTAAGCAGAGAAGCTTTGGCAGATTACTGATAGAAATTTAATTCAGTTTAAAATTATAAATATATGTGGAACTAATTTATTAAGTAAATGAAACAAAAAATAAGTACAGTGACCCAAATATTCCATTGTTTCAAACTTATCGGAGTACAATTTTTTATTGATTAGCGGTTGGATCACTTGCAGTTGGCAAGCCTCCTTATATTTTTTTTCTGTTGTCTGTTTGGTACAAGTTATCCTTGCAGTAGTTGGGACTGAAGGTATGATACGTTGTGAGCTTGTTTTTACGAAAATTGATTTAGTTTTTATATTTTGTTTTGCTCCAGGTTAGTATATTATATATATGCTGGGTGATCCTCAGATCTATTCACCCGAGATTCATTATACTACACAGAACTTTACAAGAGATGGAGCACAGACATGTAATTTTACAAACAACTTGAGGGTGCATGCTCTGCTGACATTTTATCTTTTGAATTATCTAATGGGTTGTTTAATGTGAAGGAAGTGATTTTAACTCTAACTTTACTAAGGTCAAACTTGTCTTGTTGCTAGTTTTTGTGCTGAATTCTAGGTAAATATGGAAGACTAATCCATGTTTTTTTGATGCATTATTGCATCATTTACTTTTTTTATTTGAATAGTGCTTGTTAGCATATTCCAGTTATATCCAAAACTTTGGCTGAGATTGTTTATTATAAGCATCAATATTGTTTTTTCTTATCAGCCTCAACTTGCATAGATTCATGTTTCTTTACAAGAAGCTTTTGAAATTTCCAAGTTAGTGATCTAAAAGGGGGATTCTTGATTTGGATGAATAGCTAGCTCCTTTCTTGAAAGGGTTTAAATTCATTTGAAATTGAGCTCCTGATTCTTTTTTTTTTTTGGATGTAAAGGTTATCTTTGTTTCCTTATTTTTTAATGCGTAATTTTAAAGTAATTTTCTTGTTGCTTTGCTTTTATAGCCTAATTTCTGAAAATTATAGAACCTATTCCCATTTTCAAAGTAAATTATGTTTATTTTTGTAGAGATTTCTTTTGTGCACGTCTTCTAAGGAACCTATTACTGCATAAACGAGACTCGAGTGTATAACATTCCTAGAATAATTTTTATTCTTAATATAGATAAATCTTGAATAATTGTGTATCTTTACATATGCTAATGTTATCACAAGTCAATCTTTGTGAACAACCTCATCTATTCCTTGCAAAATAATTTTGAATAATTATAATTGCTACATCCATTTCCTTTTTTTTTTTTTTTATCAGAGATAATAGGTACAACCAGTGAGGAACTTGGGATTCACTAGGAGATAAGAATTTGGGATACTTGCCCTTTTAAATTTTATCACTAAAGTCTTGTGGGTATTTAAAAAATGAACAAGACTTTCAAGGTGATTTCCCTTTTATCATCTTAATTGTTATATTCTTGTTGGCAGTCCCCAACATGAGTATTTGTTTCAAAACTTCTGGTAATAAAACAAAACAAACATGAATAATTCTTCACTTTTTAAAATACGGTTGTCAATATTAATATACTTTGTATGGTATGGGAAAAAAAATTTGTGGAACTGAGGTTTTTGATCATAGATGCTTGTCAAACAAGTTCTCTTTTTTATGTCATTTTTTTATTAAAGAAAAAGAATTCCACGGAATTGAAATTTGAACTTACTTCACATAAATAGCTAGCTAAGGTTTCTCATAATTTGGTCTTTCTAAGATTGCTTTTGTTGTCTCGTCATTAACTTCTCCCAATTTCACTTAACTTTGACTTCCAAAAATAATTTTTGTGGAGGTGAATGTTTGAGAAATTTTTTGTTAGTTTTAAGGCTTTGAGGCATGACCATCTAAAAAGTACTATTATCTTTTTCAAATCTGATGTTCATTCCTGATCTAAGTAGATATATTTCTTTTTAGGAGAATAATGTGAACAAGAACTATGTCATGATTTAAAATATTCAGAAATAGCAAACAATATTTCGTAAATTTTCGCATTATCAAAATCTATTATATTTAGATTGATGTTAGAAAAAAATGTTGCTTGGTCTATTATTCCCGATAAAAAGACTGGGTTTTATTTTTATAAAATAAGAACATACTTTTCTAAAAAATCAGGATTCCACAGCCTAAATTTTTTTTAATGTTCTTTTAAATTATTGTTTTTTTTCTTTCTGTAAACCTTATGCTCAGAAGTATCTCAGTCACTTAGATTCCATACTCTTTTTTGGTTTTAGTTAATGTTTCAAATATACACCTGCCAACAGACATCAATTGTTTGAAGTATGATCTCTCTATTTCTTTTCGTGCTTTATGCTTAATTTTTTGTTTAAAGTATTCTGCACTGAAGAATATGATACATGTTCATTGAAGTAGGTTGCTGTTCTGTCACACTACACTTTATTTTTGTATAACAAGATTTTAAAATAATTCCCTCACTGTTATACCATTGCTAAACCTAATGCCTTTTGTATTTGACTACCATATATCAAGTTTCATATTTTATTGTATTATGCAAATGCATATTGAATACTAATTAGTTTAGTTAAGACAGTGTTTAAGTTGTAGTTCATAAGAGAATTATTAGAAGCTCTATCTTTTTAGCTGAATATTTTGTCTTGAACACTCATGCAGCTCTTAAATTTTCCCAATATCAATCTATTTGCATAGTATTCTGATCTTATTACTGGCTTTCTGTGAAGCAGTCTTTTTAAAGTACATAAGGCAACTAACATCATCATTATTGTACAAGCTATTAAACTTTTTAATTATAGATTTTTAAAAAAGTAACCAGATAATGAATTTGGTGTTATAAAAAATACTCTTCTTGTTTCCTAAGGGCATTTACTTTTCTTGTTATTCTCTTGCTCATTTCTTTTATATTTTTTTTGCATGATTGGTAGCTTTGTCAAAATTTGGATTTTTTTGTGTGACACTTAGGACTTGAAACTTTTATCCAAGCTGACTTAGCATGTTACAATCAGAATTATTCTCCATGACACTTGCATAAAAAATCTCACTCTGGTCAGTATTTTTTTTGTTAAAATATTTTTTTCTAATTTTTTTTTATTACAATTATTATAATGTAAATAATCTTCTTAGTTACAAATTAGTTAATTAAGACTCTTAAGAGACATTGAAATACTCATAAAATTGACATTGTTACTTGGACTGAGCTGTTCTTCATGCAATTAAGTATTTCTGATATTTGTTTTTACAGTTAATATAAATTTTTATATCTTTTCAACTATATTCAAGATGTCATACATTCATTATTTAATGTCTGAGACTTGTAAAACTTTAGTTTATCTATTAAATAAGTTACAACAGAAAATCTTAGCTTACATTCATTTATCATTATTTATATGTATATATAGAATAGACATTATTTATTGTACACAACTAAATAACTAAAATAAAAAAAAAACTCAATGCGTTATGCATAGTGCATATTTACTTCAGGAAATCCAAAACAATATTGAATAATGGTTGTTGATTTTAACAATAGAATATGTAAGATTGCTTTGCAACAAGGTGCCTATTCTGAGGTCTAGACCTCCATTATCCCTATTATTTAATATCCATCATGCATTATTGTTAATATTTTAACTTGTGATATTTTACTTTTAAAGCTATTTCACTCTGATCTCCATTATAAGTTTTTTTGTATAACCTATTTCATCATGCTGAATACGATAATTTCATTTTTGAATTAAAAGTTTTTTCAAATAATTTTTTAAAAATAAAAAAAAAATTGATCCATTTTGCAATCCCAAACTGAATCTTTTAGCAAATAATGTCAAGCTATAAATATTTTTGAATGTTGTTTTTTTTTATTTAAAAATTTTTTAAATTTAACTTTATGAGAAATTTAAAGTCAAAAATTTTAGTAAATTATTTTGCAATTAAAAACTGAAGGGAAAAAAAAAGAAATTTTACATATCATATGAAAGACTATATGGGATCTGCTTTTGAAAATCCACTAACAAAGATAATATGACACTAATTTCACAAAATTTGTTATAGATGTCATTAATAATTAGATGTTTCTAGAAATTCCTGTCATTGCTATGGCCTCTTTACTTAAACATCATTGAGTATGGATTTTTGGTTTTGATTAGTAATGAGTTTGCTCAACCCATAGTAATATAACAATTATATGTACAAATTTATTTAATTGAGCAGAATATTGATTTTCCAACTATAGTTGTGACTTATATATTAAAACATGTATTCAATTGAGGAAAAAAAAATGTTAAGTGATATTTATACAGTTCAAAACTGCCATCTTGTTTTCCAAGTATTTCATACAATCATTTGTTTATTCTGATTTATATATTATTCCTATATTAAATTAATTTTAGTTTACAAATCAAATAATCATGTATAGTTTTTTTTTGATAATTATTACTATATTTTCTGCCATATAAAATGAAGTGGAATATAAAATATAATTAATAAAAATTATTCTAGGGAAAGGCTATCATTTTTTCATTTTTTTTTTATTATACATGTCTGTTTTTATAATGTATTGAACACAAAATAATTTTTTATTAAATTTCAGATTTAGTTGTATAAATTTTTAAAGAAAAATAAGATTAAAATATTTTATTCATGTGCAAAGTTATTTTTAAGCTAGATTTTTTGAAAAATAAAGCTTTTTTTGTATTAGAATGCATAGTATATAATCATTGTTTTGAAAGTATAATTGTAATATATATCTATATATTATAGATTGACTCATGATATAAGCTTAGATAATTACAAAGAAGACAGTTTTTTTGTAATGCTGGTTTAACTACACTTGATGTTGCAGCAATGAATGAATCAAATTTAATTAAAAGTATGCAAGTTTATTTAAAGAATGGTCATTACCTTAATGCTACTGAAAAAATTACATCAGCTGCATCTGAACTTGAAAAAAATGAAAGAAAAAGTTGTCTCGTCAAGACAGTAATAATGGATCGGATACCATGATTCAGCTGAAGTAAGTTTTTTATGTCATTTAAAATTTATATATATATATTGTCCATTTTTAGTTGAAATAAGTCTCGAGCGTAAATTTAATTTTTTAAAATTTCCATCAATTTGACCTCTTTCATGCACGCTTTTTTAAATGGACTTTTATATTAGGGGATTTGCTTGCTGGATTTTTTTTAGAAATAAAAGATTGAAAAAATTCTAATCAAAATAAAAAATAAATTACTTCTATAATCCTAATGAACAAACTAAGCATATTTCAATGATTTGCATCTTATTTTTATTTATATAATTTATATGGGCGCCACCTGACTTTAATTATCAGGAAATAAACCAACACATGTATATTTAAAACAATATTTTATTTCACCTAATGAGGTGACGGCATCACATGCAATCCCTATTTGTAATACCAGGCTAGATTCGTGGAGAATACAAGTTACTCCTGATAAATGAAGATAAACCGTACAATCTTACATTTAAAGAAGTTAACAAATAGGGTAACAATAGTTTGATTATAAAATATAGTTATTAATACACAATTTATTTTCTTTTAACAAAGTACTTTTAATCTTTATACATTATTGTCTTATTCCATATGCATACAGAAAGACATAATGTCCAAGATTTCATTGTGAAACTAATTTTAATCTTCTTTATATTATAGTATTAATGTATTTATAGATAATAGAGTGCATTCATCATACATTGAACTCCGACTTCAATAAACTACATAACTCGACACCTGTATGAACTCATAAATGTAAAACATTTCTTTGACTCATGCTTCTTAGTACCAAATACATATATTCTATATGAGATAGACATCTATGCTATTTTTATATAATGAATAACTATAAGGAGTGGTCTTTTGGTCCTAATCCTTAATTCAATAGAACATAATTGCTATCTTTATATAACAATAATTATAAGGAATGGTCTTTTTAGTCTTAATCCTAATTCAATAACTACAACTTATACAGGGATGGTTAATTCTGAGACCATCTCTAATTTATTAAAACTAGATAGAAATGTACTCTACCATTTGGATGCGAATACATATAATTATTTAATAGTGAACAAACAACTGCATATATAACTATAAATTCAAATATATAAATCTAATTCTCAGTAATTAATATAGGGCTAAGTATGAATAAACCTGATGGATACAATTATATAACTAACTACAATTGTTTAATGCTTGGACAATTGCATTTTATATTATCATTATTTTTTTACTCTTTCCCTTTAAACTAATAATTTGTACAAAGTAACATATATTTAACAGGTATGAAAAGAAAGTTCTTTACAAAAAGTTAATATAATATATATAACACGTACAGAATTTTTTCTCTTTTTTTTAAACTGACAATTTTTACAACATAATATCTGGATTAAATAAACATTAAATACAAACTCAAAATAATTAAGATAAAGTTCAGTCAGTCCTTTAAATATAAAACGTACAAAATAAAATATCTGTAATTTATTTTTTCCTGTTGGCAATATTAAAACAGTTCATTTATGATGATAATATGCTCTTGTAATTTCCAGCTCTATCATTTAAAATAAGTGTTGTTTTTTCATTTCTTCATCCAGAGTTATTCAAATTCTTCATCCCGAGTTATTCAAAATAATGTATCAAATGTTCCAGGTAAGATTAGAAGCTGGTAGTGTTGCTTTTTTTTTCTATTCACTAAACATAGTGAGGGCCTGATAGGTCTGAAAAAAGAAAGAATCCAATCTGAATGAATAATAAAAGAAATAGTTGATTTATATAAATTTTTGGTTGTCTTTTTTTTTATTATTGAAATGGATAATACATTGTTAATTTCAATATATTTAACAGAATTTCTATTCTATTATGTATTTATTTTGATGAACAAAGAACTAATTTCAGGCAAAAATAAAATTTTATAATTCATTAAGAACAAAATATGAAAAATTTGATTCTACTAGTTTGTTTGAAATTAAGAGAGAGAATTGTGTGTAATTAATTTAATCTTAATCTTGCAACATTAAAGTTTACTTTGAACTGAATAAACTGAATTAAATTTAATATTAAAATATTTCATTTTATTTTAAAAAGTTTTATATTTTCAGATAGTAATCTTATCAATGATTACTAAGTAGTATGTTTGATTTATGGTTTGGCTTTTTATTTTTGTTTTATACATATGCATATATATATAGTTCAGAGACTTAACTGACAATATTAAAAATGAGGCAACAAATTTACAATAAGTATTAAACATACAGAACTAGCCCAAGAAAAAGTGGGATCTTGAGTAATGTTTTCATGTAGGAGTGGGAGAAATTATTATGATAAAAAATACTTAGATATTTAAAAAAATAATTATATTTACAGATATATAATTAAGTCTAGAGTGATTCCTTCCATTAAAAAAAATACTTGGAATGAAAATTCATTTAAAAAAAAAAGCATTCAAGAAAATAAAATATAATTTATTTCTTTATATGTATTTTATTTTGTTTACTCAAATATTGATATCATAAAATTGCACAAATTAGTACTTATAATGTATAAATAATTACTTGTTTATTATTATTCATAAATTATAGATATGGCTGTGCAATTTTATTGCATCAATATTTAAGAAAACAAAATAAAATACATGTAATATATATTGATCTATGAATATAAAAAATTATGCTTTAAAAGTCTGTAGTATTGCAAGTGTGTATTGATATTATCTGTTATAAAATATACACAAACTGTATTACATGTAAAATAATAAAGAAATCTAATAATAATTATGTGGCTAGCAATTTCTCTCAAGATTTAAATGTAAATAAACCCGATTTAATATTATCTCGGAGTTTAAAATATTTCAGTAATATAAATAAATCTCTTAGGGTTTTATTAATTATAAACCTTATAATCGATCTAGCTGAATAACAAAGAGTATTTTATTGTACTCAAACTATATCCTACAATAAAGAAATCTTAATATTTAAAACATAATTGCTAATAATGATGACTAAAATAACATTACCTTCTAGTAAATCAGTACATTTTTGAATGAAATATAGTAATATCTTGTGACCATAAACTACCAATTAGATATGATGGTATGGAATGCAAAATATGGAAAGTCAAAATAATTTATTAGACAAAATATTAACAATAGAATGTTTTCTTTGATTTTAAGAAAATATAATATTTTAAATAAAATGTACTCTTGTTAACATGTCAAATATATTTATTATGTATGGTTAGACTAGCACAAATATTAGAAAAGATCTGTCCTAAGCAAAATGTGTTTTACAATTATTAACTTTAAATGACTAACGCTAGGATTTCACAGAGTGAAATAGAGTGACACATAAGGAGGGCCCCCACCACATACACCATTTATGCACCAAATAAAAATCCACAATAACCATGATACCATCGGGGAGGGGGGGAAAAAACTCTGTTTAACCCCTCTTTTTCTCTGCTCCTAGTTTGATCACTCTGTTTCTCTTCCTAGCAAAAGAAAAAAAAATTAATACCTGATTTGGTCTTTTAATCTTCGACCAAACCGATTGATTTCACATCTTGTAGAACATACAAATGATAGAGAGAGAGCAGAAAACGCAAGAGAAAGTTATATATATACTTCTGTCATTCACTATTATTTATTTACAAAAAGCACAAATTTTTTTTTTGCCGATCATCAAATGCCCATACATCATATCTCAATGTCTATCTCTAAACAGTAAGGCCACACTTGGGATGCCAGATTATACAAAAAAAAAAAAAACAATGATATGAAAAGTACAGCTGCTTTAACCTAACCTAGAGATGCAGGTAAAGGAGGTTCGAATCTCACCTCCAGATTGCTACTAAGCAATTTATTCCCCAAACCTCACTAGAATTTATTCTTAATATATGCCCGGTAGTCAAGGAGAGACAAGACTCTAAGGAGAAATCCGAACATGTATATAATGATCAGGTTTTCTGAAGAAAACAATGCTACAGAGTTTTAATAATAATGAATGAAAGACAAAAGAAAAACTTTATTACTTTACATTTGCAGAGTACATCAAATTGATTAGTTGTGCTGCAGGTTATTTCCCTTCAACCATATCCAGATATGAAAGAAAGACCCTTTAAAGAAAAAAAAAAACAATTCGCATTATAAGTTGGGGACATTTCTAGCCAATGGACAGGTTACATGATTGAAAGAGAGAGACAGACATGATTAACACTATGGTGAGAGTACATGATACCGATAGCCGACCAAACTAACTAAAATATTCTTAGGAAAGCATTGAAAATACCATTCTTTGCTACCAACAAAAAATTCAAGTGTCTCCCCTACGGATATTTTCACTCTTGATTGAGACATTTCAATAATATTTTGCAGAGAAAAAGTGATATACTTCATTCAAAAATAATTTTTATTTTTAATTCAGTATATTATTAATTTACAAATATTATAACATTCATTAACTTTAGAACAATCATTCATATGAGACTATAAGAGGTTAATCAAAATAATATCACTTTAACTTTGCTATCCTAATATTTGTAACATAAACAGATAAGTAAAAAAATTTCGGTACTTATCTTATAGCTAAAGACGCCGCTCTATGGCGCGATTTTCGCGCTAATTAAAATGCTGTTTCTGCGGCTGACACATTTAAACCCACATTTTCTATAATACAACTTTTTTGTTGTGCTACAGAATGCAGGCCGCTATGTCACGTCGCAGTACAGCATGTATGTCTGTTTCCGCGGCTGACACGTTCGAACCCGCGTTTTCTATAATACAACTTTTTTGTTGTGCTACAGAATATAGGCCGCTATATCTTGTCGCAGTACAGCATGTATGTCACATCGCAGCAAATACATTTTCCAAATTCGCACAGTTTATAAAATATTTACGGCTTGATGAGAGAGTTTGTATTTGAATTCGATGGAAATGTTGTTTTCATTGGATTTTTTTTTATTTTAAAGTATTGAAATGTTCAGATTTTTTAAAGTAATAATTCTAAGACTTTTTACAACGTACTGTATTGAAGTTTTAATTGGGAAAATGTTAAATATCTATGTTTTTAGTGAGTTGCAGTTAGGTAACGCGTCAAGTAACGTACTGTTCGTAACATTCCACGAGACAAAGAAGTAAAAAAGAGCGGTACCAAAAAAATATCCAGTAAGAAAAGTACAAATATACACGATTTTTTGTAAATTTCATAAAAAGCAAATATTATAAACATGTTTAATAAGTAAAGAAGACATTTATATGTGTTTGTTGTTGTTTAAAAAAGTTTGAGTTTCTTTATTTTGTCTGAGTATGGTTACGATTTTGAATTTTTTTATTTTAGCATTACAAACAACAGAACACTAACCCTAACCTTAAAACTAACCCTAACCCTAAAACTAACCATAACAACTTTTACTTTTTATTGTCATTCAGTTTGAAGTAAAAAATAGCCATAATATCTCTTTGTCTGTAAAAAAAAAAAAAAAAGTAAAACGAAGACTAAAAAAATAAAAAATAGACTAAGAAATTTTACTTTTTATTACGATTATTATTTTTTAGTTAAACAACAACAACAAAAAAAGTCGTAACACAAGTAAAAAAATATCTGATAGAAAATTGATAAAAAAAAAGCCGTAACACAAGTAAAAAAATATCCGATAGAAAATTGATAAAAAAAAAGCCGTAACACAATTAAAAAAATATATGATAGAAAAAACACAAATCAAATTGTAATTTGTTGATTTTATTTTACATTTATTATTATCATTTAAATTGTATACGTTAATAAAAAATAATATTTATAAAAGATGATTTTGTTTTGTTTTATTTTCGCATTACAAAAAAGCACAGCAAAATTATTATAATCAATGGCCCGGGAATGGTCATATTTTATAGTTTTAGCATGAAAACGGCGCCATCCAACGGCATCTTTATCTATAAGACAAGCACCAAATTTTCAAATAATATTACAAGACTAATATATTTTCTATTCATATAATGGTACTTAAGTATTATTCCTTCGGAAAGCTTGCCAGCGTTTTTTTTTATAATTATCTTCAGGGGTATCCAAATAATTTGTTTATGTTTTTTTTTTTCTCAAAATTATTTTACCAAATATGTTACTTCTTAAATTTAAGAAATAAATTATAAATTTCTGTTAAGTTTAAAAAATATTAAAAATCTCTTATAAATTCCATTCGCAACATTTAATTTAATTCTTTTTTTCTTTATATATTATAAATATTTACTGAACGTGTATTACTTCTTAAGTTTAAAAAATATTAAGAAATCGATTCTAAATTTCTGTTAATTTTCAAAAATATTAATAAAGCTTCTATAAATTCTATTCACAAGATTTAATTTTTTTTCTTGTATCTATTATAACATACAAACATTAACATGTTGTGAACATTGTGATTTTTTTACGTTTAACATAAGATTGTTGCTGAGCGTCTTTATTATTATTATTATTTTTTTTGGTAACGTTTTACCAAAATGTGGGATCTTATTGACAGAAGAACATGCAGTAGAGTATTTCCATAATTATGGGATATTAACCAACAGGGGACAATATTTCCACAGCAATATTTGGTGACTTGTGCAGAGAGACCAATGAGTGATTTATTATAATTGTTTCAGGTTTGTTGCAGTTATAATAAGTTTATTTTAATTACAATCAGTTGTGGTATTTGTGTAATTTCTTATATTTTTATAATAATATTTAAAAAAAAATAGAAGGCAATATCAAATAGGACGGCTTCTAGTTAGCCATATTGTTTTCAAGATTTATTTGATGCTCCTCAATATTTGATAATTATAAAAAAGTACCTGGAAAACTTCTGGCAAAGGGATAATATATAAATACCATAGAATCATTATTGAACTAATAATACAAATATAATTTTATTACATTTTAAAATATTTTTTAAAATAAAAATTCAAGTTGTGCAATACATTAAAAAAGAAAAAGTTCTTAATACAATAATGAAAATTTATTTAAATGGGATTAATACTATTTAAAAATATATATCATTACTTTTGTATTTAGAACAAAATTATTGCTCTTAGAAAAAAATTGATTTTTATTTATTTTGAAAAATTATTTTTGAATGTTAATTATTGGTATATATAGTTTGCATTAAAGAAATTTTTTTCCTAAAATTTTTTATTATTGCATGTATTTATATATGGATTGCATATTTGTGTATGTTTCTCAGTAAATTCTAGGACATAAAAACCCAACTATTGACTATTGGAGTAAATTGTATAGTTTAAGGCTGTGAATAGTAATTGGCAATGATCTAGCAATATCATGCTAAAACATATCTAGTTATTACAGAGAAGTATCTCCATTTTTTTGTTTGCACTCTCTCTCTCTATATATATATATATATATGTCTGTCTGTGTGTATATACTTGTAAATATTCACTAGTAAATTTTAAATTTTAGAGTTCAGATAAAGAAAATTCCATAAATATTCAAAGAAATGGTTCTATCAAAGGTAATAAAGTAACAGAAAAGCGACGCAGAAAATTACCAGAGGTGCCTGCTCATAAAAGTCGTAAGTTAATAAATTTTTTAATATATTTTATTTTCATTAAATTTTGGATACATATTGTTTGGGTATGTATATTATATGTGTGTATCTGTAATAAGTTAATAAGTGTTGAAATAGTGACTTGTACAATCAAAAAATTAAAATAAGTTTACAGACCTACTTTATTCTTATATTTAAATTTTTTTTTTTATAATTATTTACTTTGAAAAAACTAATATTTTAAAAAGAAAAAAAAGTAAGCACATTTATATAAAGTTGATATTAGATACAAAAAAGAAAAGTTTTAAAACTTAAATATTTAATATAGGTAGTAGTGATGAGAACTCTATTGATATATCACATAATTTATTTTTTTGTTAACAGAGATAGTATTCTCTAAAACGATAGATTATTATATTGCTATTTTATGTATTGTTAACTATTTTCAAATGTTCATTATTTAGAAATCTTACTATAAAGACAAATAAATAATATTAAAAGAATGGTGTATATTTGAAAGTGCTTTTTAAATTTTTTTAATAGCTCTTTTAGCAACTTCTAAATTGGCTGCTATGTTTGGACATTGTGAGCGATCATTAGCGGATGAGATTATTGAAGCAGAAAACGCTATTCGTTTAAAAACTCAACCACCTTTAATAGCTCTTCATCGAACATCGTGGCCTGTAAGTAGAGAATGTAGGCACCATCCGTCATGGGAAGATGATAATTCTAAAACTCTTGAAGTAAGCAGGTGTCATGAGCTTTTAATTGGTAAGTATTAAAGTTAATAAGGTGCTGTGTATATGTGTGCGAGTTTTTAAAATTTTATTTTTCATTTTATTTAGGATATATGCCATTAAAAAAAAAGATACTTGTGTGTTATCCTGTCTACCAAGCTCGGCAATCTTTTTTTTTTTTTTTCAAATATACAGTTTCAGTGATATACGAATGTTTGTGGTTTTTTTCAGTTTTATTTTATTGAATATGTATTACTTGTTAAGTTTAAAAAAAGTAATAAATTGATTATAAATTCCATTCAGAAAATTTATTTCAATTTTTTATTCATTTATATTATAACACGTGTTCTGAACATTGTTGTAGTTTCTTTACATTCAATGTCTATTTTTGTCACTACCAGCATGCAGTAAAGTATTTTCAAAGGTATGTTATCATGTCTTCCTGATAAATCTGCGTTAATGTGAACAATATGACAATTAACATTTCTTATATTTTTTTAATTTTTATATTAATAAGTTGACTTCATAGAAAAATAATAATAAATAGTGGTAATATTTTAATTAATTTTTGTAGAAATTTTTCTTTTTTTAAAATAACAGTTATGAAAAAAAATATAAATACTAAATACGATCGCATTTTGTCAGCCATTTTGTCATAAATATTTATTGAATGCCCCTGAAACTGTATATTAAAAAAAATGATTGGAAGTCTGTTCGACAGGATAACGCACAAGTACCAAAAAAAAACTTTAAATAATGAAAAAAGTGTGAAACTTGTTTTGTATTTGTTTCTTGTGCTACTGATTGTTTTTTTGACTTTAGTATTTATTTGAAATGTTTATTTCATTATATGAATGTGCATATTTATATTTAAATTTGTTAAAGCAGGTGATCCTTCACGTTCAAGTACTCCTAGTTCAGGTGTGTCTTCCATAGTAATGGAATATGAAGCTACTCATAGAGGTCTGCATAAATTTATTCCTCGACATCCTGGTGAACTAGAAATTGAAATAGGTGATCCTTTATATGTTCAGCATGAAGCAGAAGATCTGTGGTATGAAGGTTAGCAATACAATTAATTTAATAGTTGACTGAGGAGTTTAATATTAAACATGTACCAAAACAATTCTATTTTATAAATATAGCAACCTATAATGATGTTATTAAATTATTTAATTTTAGCTTCACACAAAATTATTATTTTTTTGTTTGAATATTTTAATCAATATAATTTTTAGAATTTTGGAATTAGTACATAGAAAGTAAATAATTCAAAGATATGTATACAGAAAGATGTTAATTTGATAATAGATCTATTTTAAAAATGATTATAGTAGTTAAAAAAAAGTTTACAATGTATAAGAAATGTTTATTTAAGTTATCACTTTAATTATTAATAAGTTGGAATTTTGTAAATGCAACTTTTCTATACAAAATAAAATCAAGTATTGAACACATTTTTTAAAAATAATTATGTAATTTTTTTTTTTTTTTCATATGTCACATGTGTTGACCGGGAAGCGAACCTGGGCCAGCTACTTGGAAGGCAGCTATGCTAACCACTAGGCCACCAACGCTTGACAATAATTATGTAATTATTGAAATATTTTTATTGAGTGTACATTATTTGAAAATTCATTTCTTCCATAATAAAATTTAAAAATAGTGGATTTTCTGGAATTAATATTTTTAAAAAACGTTTTCCTATTTTTATAAATGACAAGTTTCTTTATCTAAAAAGTTTTATTTAAATAATAAATTGCTTTGTAAAACTAGGTCATTCATTTATATGTTTGAATTTTCACCTTATCTTATTTATCTAATTTTTAGAATGCATTTTAAGCGTAAATTAAGATATGAATGTAAAATGGTTTTTTAGAATATTTAAGTAGTTATCTAAAAGCCATTTTTGAAATTCTTATTTATAATATTTAATTGTTTCTCAGAAAGACTCTTTAGTCCCAATTATTTTGGATAATTATTATCATACTATGTGCAAGATTAAATTTTGAAGGTATTTCAAATATAATAACACTCCTCCATAGTGACAATTTGTTTTATATAAAGTAAATATTTTCATGTATGTTTAAATATCCTAAACATTTTTTTCCCGAAAATTCTGGCTCTCAATGGTAATTGCTTTTCTATTGTGAACAAGACTAAAATTTTTAAAGTTATAAATTACAAGTTTATGTTTTAATTTGTCAATAGAAGTTAATTATCATAAGTGGAACATGTTTATTATGTGATTCTTCTTTTATGAATTAAATTTATATACAAGTCTTGATTTCAGAATATCTGTTATTAAAATTTTTCTTTTGAAATGTATTTCATAAGTAGTGTCAGTACTTTTTTTTTTTATAAATTTGAGATTGTTCATTTTTAAATGTATTTGATTATCACAAATTACCATTATTGAATATCTACGGAACTCCTCCCTCCCAACCTTTGTGTATTAATCCCCCCCCCCCTCTCCCCCTCAAAATTTGACATAATTTATACATGTTATTTTCTCCATAGTAATTATAAACATATATGCTTATTTCAGTTGAATAGACATTTTTAAAAAGCCTGAAAACTAAAGAAGAGAATATGTCTTAAAAATTAAAAAAAAAAAAATTTTTTTTTTTTTTTAATGAAATTTCATTATCTAACTCAATTTAGGAAAACATTTTTATACTTAAATAACTATTTAAAATTATTTTATATTAAATTATATTATTTACTATACATTTTTTTAAATAAACCAACAGTATCATTTTTTCTAAGTAGTTTTAGTAATTAATGATTTGGGTCATCATATCTATATGGTTCTTATAGAACTATGAAGCATTAATTGCTATTTTATCTTTATTGTTATGAGAAGATGATTTGTGATTTGTCTTGCCAAGAATTTAATGAGAAGATTTTATACAAATTTTATTATTGTTTTGGCTCTGCAACATCAGATTATTTGTCAGAATTGCACTTGTTAATAATTGTTTGATGATGAAGCTGTTAGACTGAAACACTTTTAACTAGATATTCCTGAGGACAGTTGTTTTTATCTGAACTCTGGCATTGCTCTGGAGAAGTCTTGGATTATCATTACGATGACCCATTGTATTATTATCTGGAAGGACTGCTGGAGAAACTAATTACTGATTATTTTTAAGTGTTTTGTCTTACAAATAAAATATTTTTATCAGAATTGTAGTGTTGATTGATCTGATAGTTTTCTTTTATCCCCAACCCGTAGGTTACTGGGTAACAATTCATCAGTTTTTTTTCATCACCAGATCTTTTATAAATCTAAAAGGTCATTCTTCCCTAATGCATCCATATATTCCATTCTAGATTTTTCTCTTGCTGGGTTTCCCTCCATTGTTCCTTCCAGAAACAATGTACATTATTCCAAAAATGTTAACAAGTGAATTATTTCTTCTGAGCAATGATCTCCAAATTACTTCTGTTTTTTTTTTCAATCATACTCAAAACTTTCTCATTTTTCATCTCTGCAGTCTATGGTACTATCATCATGTGATACTAATGCCATTTCTCAAAGGCTCTTATATCTAAACAGTGTATGTTTTTGATCTATAGAAAGCCACACTTCAAATGTAGCTTTTGATGAAATGTTTTTTAATTCAGAGGGATATATTTTTAGATGTTAATGATAGTCATTTCTTGTTAGAAGCTTTTTTAACTTGTGTAATTCTATTGTTTATAACTTTTCTATTTCTATCTGATATTATTACACTTCCCTTTTAAAAACTGATTTGTTCTAGCCTTTCTTCTTCCATCCACATTGCAGCCACTTGATTTTCTTCTTTAAAATATTTCATTGCCTTTATTTTTCTTATTTATTAAATTTTCACAATGAATCTTTTTTTCAACAAATCAAATTCATTTTCTGCTATTCAAAGCATATCATCTATAAAGCATGTAGTATTAAATAGTTTGCATTTTATTTTCAAACCTTCCTTTAATTATTATTCAATTCTCTTATGATTTCTTCTATATAAAATTGAAAGATGAAAGTGCTGTGGGTAAATTTGATTATGATGACAGAAATGGAATTTGCACAAAATGAAAAAATGTATTTTATAACCCCCTCCCCCTTTTTTTTTTTTTTTTAGAAAAATGCTAAATGGACATGGAAATATCCAAATAAGGATACAATAGAAATAGATTACATTTTGATTGACAGAAAATATGTACTTCAGGATTGTAATGTTCTCAATATTGGAAGAGATAAATGATCAGTCAGATGTAAGATATGTGTTAATACAAAACTTAGTATTAAATATTATTAAAAAAAGACAGTATTAACAATTGATATTCCTAATCTTCAAGAACATTCCAATGAATTAAAATTAGAACTTAATAATTCTAAAATATCAGACCAGGATTTTGAAGATGGTTAAAACTTGGTTGAGATTAATATACTCTATTAAAAACAAAAAGAAACACAGCTAGTACAAAAAAGCATTTTATTATAAATTTTTAACTGAGATAGTTATACATGATGAAAGGAAGGAATATGAAAGTATTCATTAAGAAAAATCTAATATCTGGAGTTTTGTAAAATGGTACAAAAGAGTTAATATATTATAATAAAGTATAACTTAATTGATAAAGAAAATTGTAGATGTCAATAAATAAAAGTTTTAGAAATATAAAACACCATCATAGTATTGGAAGAAAAGTTATTTCAGCAATAAGAAAAAAAGATAGAAGTATTATTAAAAAGAGAAATAAAATCATGAATTGTGTAGATGAGTTCTACAAAGAATTGTGTTAAGAATAGAAAACAAATCACTGTAAGTACTATATCTTCTAAATTGCCAAGCATTGTAAATGAAAAAGTGAGACATGCCATTATATCTATGAAAAAGGGAAAAACTCCAGCAAAATGAAAGAATTATTCTTGTTATTCTTGATATCTTCCAAGGAGCAGATGAAGAAATTGAAAAATTGTTGGAAAAGATATATACCAAATGTCTAAATGATAAAAAATACATCAGGTGATTGGAAGAATGCAGTAGTAATATTAATATTTAAGAAAAATAGTAAAGAAGATGTTAAAAATTACAAACATATCAGTTTTATATCAGTTCCATAGAAAATCTTTATCATGATAATTATAACTCATCTACAAACTTTGTATTCAAATCAATCAAAAGAACAAGTTGAATTCAAAAATGGTTTTAGCCCACTAGATTACATCCCTATATTGAGAGAAGTTATAGAAAGGACTAATGAATATGAATTGCCATTATGCTTTAGATTTGTATTAAACCACTAAACATCACATGATCACCATTTCTTATGCTTGCTCATAACTGTTATTAAAACAGGCAAAACTCTCCATACAGTAGTGCCACTCAGTGCAAGCTAGAGTAATCAATGGATGCCAGAAGGCTTGTGCATAAAATTTTTATCTAATACCTACTCATCTCAGACTAGTTTCTAGCTTTTGGCTTTTATCAGTGAGGAGCCTTGGATCTGAGAGCACTTCATCTACATCTTAGGATCGAATGCAACCCCCCAACAACCACCTTTTACCTCTACTTAACTATAAAACTATGAGAATAAAACTGAAAACAATAATATTTTCAATCCAAGCTCATTAGCTTTTATATAGTCATATAGGTCTGAACTCAGTTCAGTATTCATACATTTTGGGGTCTTGGGTTCTTTAATAGCCATAGCCACCAATATCCTATTAGGCAGGATTGGTATTAACTAGTTAAGTAGTTACAACGATAGTGCAGCGGTGGTGTTTCTTTAAAATTTTGTATTCTTTTTAAAATTACGTGAAAACTACAAGCATAATGTCAACAGAAATCCGAGCATTCGTTTCTTTATAAATATGTCTGCTTAACTGTATCCATTTTTTTAAAATCCGGAAAAAATTGGATTTTTTTATGAATATTTTTGTGGATACCTTTATTTAATTTTTTATTTTTTCCTTAGTTTACTAGTTTTCATATAGAAAATTAAGGCAGAAATTTTTAAACGGCAAAAGTATCTATTAAAGCCAGTTAAAAATGTGCCGATAATTCATATTTGGACTTCAAAATGTAATCAGAATAGCGGGCTGCAAGTATTAAAACTTTTATTTTTTAATTATCTGAATAGTAAATTTTTAAAAATTAACAGGATAAATGGTATGTTTGCATTTTTCATTGGTGTCTGAGTAGTATATATATTTTATATATCATTTATGCTCTTTATTATACGTAAATAAATTTAAACATTTGTATTCCAATAACAAACGTAATTTATATAATTTTGAGGTTCTAATCTAATATTAGGCAACTTATTTTGTAGATATAATGATTCTCAAAAGGTTTAATAAATTATACTATGTTTATTTTACTATATTACTGTGTTTATATATTACTATCTTTAGGTTTGCAATTGCAGGTTTGTGTTTATATAATAAATAATGTCTATATATATAAAAATAAGATATTATCAAGCAGTGAGTACAATGTAAATTTTAGGACTGATTATCAAATATACAGAAATTTTGCAGTTGACAAAGCAAGCACAAAATTTACTGGGCATAATACCATGTGAAAATATAAACACTTAAAACCAACAAAGAGATTTCAAATGGTGTGTGTGTGGAGGTAACCACAATAGTTATGTATATACTACATGAAATTGTATGCAGGCAAAGAATCAAATTCTGATTCTTGCCCATGCCTTGGTACTCGTGCTGTGGAGTCGGCAGTTTTGCACATCTTGCCTCACATTATTTTCAATTCTATAGCTAGAAAATGAGGTATATGCAAATAAATTATATCTCTGGACCAATAAATATAACAAGATAGCATCACTGGTGTGCATAAATAATATAAACATCACTGATGTACACAAAAAATATAAAATGAAGAGATGAAACTCATCAGTGATACAGACAGTATAATAACAAATGCATATCATTTTCTGGAAATGATTTGTTTTGTATCTTTTATTAGGATGAATCTTTTTCTTATAGACGCCTTTGAGATTTGGTAACTTTCGGGGTACAAGATAAAAATGAAGAATTCATATGCGACTTATATTGGAGATTCTGAAGCTATGGATTATCTCAGGTAAGAAGTATTATATATGGTTTGAAAGATAATTTTGTGAGAAATACAAAGAAACTATTAATGAAGATGTAATTTAAACTCAGTTAATAATGAATTAGAAATTATGAACAAACAATAAAGTAATAATTATGTCGGATGTTGAAATTTCTTTTTTTTTCTTATTTTTTAAATGGTTGTCATTATTTATCTTAGCTTTATTGTTTTCGACCTTTAAACATCACATGATCACTATCTCCCATGCTTGCTCATAACTGTTGTTAAAATTTTAACATTATTGTTTTCCTTAGTTTTTCTAGTTTCTATCAATGTAAAGCTTTTTGTTCTAACATTATTAAAACTGAAGTTATTGTGAAAATTGTGTCTCAAGCCAGTTTTTAAAAATTCAGTATAGTGGCCTGGACATCACATGATCACCATTTCTTATACTTTAACTGTTATTAAAACAGGCAAAACTCTCCATACAGTAGTGCCACTCAGTGAAAGCCAGAGTAATCAATGGATTCCAGAAGGCGTGTGCATAAAATCCCTATCTAGTACCTACTCATCCAATATTCCCAGACTAGTTTATAGTTGGTGGCTTTGTCAGTGAGGAGCCTTGGATCTGAGAGCACTGCACCTAGATCTTAGGATCTAATGCAACCTTCCAGCAGCCACCATTTATCTCTACTTAACTACAAAACTATGAGAATAAAATTGAAAACACTAATATTTTCAATCCAAGCTCATTAGTTTATATAGTCATATAGGTCTGAACTCAGTTCAGTATCCACACATTAAGATGATTAATATTAACGAGGATGTATGATAAGGTGATTCCATATTTCAAAAACATTTTTATAACAATTTTAGAAGAACTTTAGTGGACTAAAATGGAAACCAATAATAAAAATATATGGCAGTTGTTTCAGTCATAACTAGATTTTTCAAATGCTGTGGTTGTTTTTTTGGAAATAATGTTTCAGAGCTGTTTCAAGAAGCATTACAAAAATTCTCAGATGAAAGTAAAAAAAAAAAAAAGACTAAAGATATATACTAAAAATACCACTAAAAATAATTATCAGTAGTTTTTCTCAGAAGAAGAAAATAAGGATTGATAATTGGAAATGCTTTTGGTAAAAATAATAACAAGAAATATGTCTATGTATTTAAAAAGGTAAGATTTTTAATAGATGTGTTTTATCATTTCTTATTAATCTAAGACTCAGACACTTAAGGAAGTGCAATATACAAATTTCAGACCACACTGATAAGTCAGAGAGATATATTGTGGGAGTAATAAAAAGAAATTGAAAGCAAAATCCTTGGACAAGAGAAGAAAGAGATCTGATTGACATCATTGAAAGGATTGAAATGGAGTTGGGCTTGACATATTGTCAGAAGAAATGATATGATGAATAATAAAAGTCTTAAAGTTCCAAGAGATGGTAAAAGATCTAGAAAGAGACTAAAGAATGATGGAGAAATTATGCATCGACAAACTGGATTAAAATTGGAGAGACCTTCCTACAATTGATCAATAATAATTGAAAATGATAATCGCACAAACATACATATATGGTCAATTATTTTTACAAATTGCTAAAAAACTTCTTAATATTGTATTTTAAAATAATAAATAATTTTACTTTCTGGAGAATAAATTAAAAATAAGTTATTGAGACAATTTCAATGTAAATTTTTAACCAAAAGTATTATTAATATTTATCCTAAAGTACTAATCAATTCTTGCTAAGATGAATATCTTAGCAAGAATTGATAAATAAATTCTTTATGAAAAAAATTAAAAAAAAGAAAAGAAACGAGACTTCTGCCATGTGGAAAACAACATTTTAAGTTTTATGTATGTATCATATACCATTTTTTTACTACATTAAGAGAAATACAAAGTGATATATATTCATACTTCACTACTACTTAGGAAGTAATTAAAAAATAAATATTGATTAATTTATTTGTGTACTTAATTGCAGTATGCAATTTTTGCAATCCATGTTATTTACATAACATTTAAAATTACTATGACAATATAAACAATGGATACTGGAACTTATATGATTTTAACATGCATACCTATGACATGATTTAAAATGATATATATTAAAACACCAACAAAAATATAATAAATGCAGTTTTGAAAGAAAAAAAAAAACATATAATAATAAATTGAGAGAAAAAAACACATTCAAACATGTAGATATTCAAATGTAAGTATGTTTATGAATGTATTTACTTATACAACTTTTTTTTTTTACTACTAAAGCAGTTGTTTTACTTCACAGAGTTGTCATTGACTTTAACTTCATATTTTGGGGCTATTTTAAATCTAATTTTTTATTTCTGAGTATCAAAAGCAGTCACAAAGCTGAATGCATGAGATGAAATGATTGAGAGATGATTTGTAATGCCCTTATGCATGCATGCTCATATGCAAAATTTATGATTCAAATTAACAAATTTTTAATTTTTTTCAAATTACTGAAATTGTAAGTTGTGATTTTGCATTTGTGGTGGATTGTTGTATAGTAATAAAAATATTATTTATTAACCAGTACTATAAATTGGATGATAAAAAAATTTGTTTTTTTTTTTTAAAAAAAAATGCATTCAAAGAGGATATTATATTAAAATATCTCTATAAAAAAAAAGTTGTGCTTATAAATAACTACAGCTCTTACAAATTTAGACATTATTTAAAATGTCATTAACTTAATAATTAAATACTAATTTGTTTACTTTCTTAAATGATGGTATTATTTGAACATGATAAGGAAATATCAAAATCATAGTTTGTTTTAATTATCAAATTTTTTTTCATAATAATAAATAAATTATTTTTAAATAAATAATATTTCTACTTGTTATTGGGATAATATAATTTAACTATTTATAAATTTTTACAAATTTTAATAGCAATTTGTTTTAAGTTTTGTGCATGTTCAGTTCAATGTTAAACAATATTTATATAGTTTTAACTATTGTTGTCTTAAAATATGATTGTTTTAAATACATATAAATTGAATATTTAAATATAATTGTTTTTATAAATTGCATTTTATAAATTGCATTTTACTTGGTTCTTAAGAGGATAATCTGAATATAGATTTTTTATATTTGTTTGATCTATAGCAATAGCAAATGCCGAGATTGTTTATTGTTTTATGTTTATTTGAAAAACTTCCATAATTATTCTGTCTCTTAGTATAATTTTTCTTCTTACTATAGCACATATAATTTGCTGATATGATTTTAACTGTAATGATTGTTATGTTGTTAGTAAGTTGCTTATAAACAAAAATAATTTAATATAATAATCATGAATAATTTTTGCAGTTAATAAATATCATAGTTATAAGAAGATTTATTGAAAATATAACATTAATAAAATGAAATAAAATATATATATATTTTAATGTTTTGTAAATAGGTATTAATTTGAGAACAAAAAGAAGTGGAATTTTTCCATGTGTATATGCAACTGATATAGATTATGAAGAAATATGTGATCCTGGTATGATTTTATTTTATTTTTTCATTTTTTATTATTATTATTAATCAAACTGTTTATGCTTTATTTTTATAATAATTTTGTTTGTGTTAATTATTATGTATCTAATGATCTTTATGAGAAAAAACTAGAAACCAAGAATGATAATTTTTTTTTTTTTTAGAATAGATGATAGATATAATGATCTTGTTTAATAGATTAAATAAAAATGTAATTAATAGTGATAATCATATGAATAATTATAATTAACCAAAAAATCATTTCCTTCGTCTAGTTTAAATTGCTGAATGTTTGTAGAACTATATTCAACAATTAATAATAAAGTGCAAGTTAGTATATTACACCATATTAGCACCTCACTGAGGAAGCCAGTAGCAGAAACTGGTCTGGGGTTAGGGATATTCTGCAAAGCTTGTTAAGAGCTTATTTGTGAGCTCTTTATATAATATTTGTCATAAAAACTTGTTTAAATTAGATCATGTGACATCTGACTTGATTTTTTTGTAAAATTACATCATATTTTGAATGATATTATTTTATCTCTTCTTCAAAAATAGCTGAACTTACCAATGACAATACTAGTATGGGGATCAAACTGACCTTCAGATTTGTGAATATTGAATTTAAAATTATGCTCTAACCAACTTTGCTAATCTATCAAAGACTTGTCGTTGATAGAATAGTCTGATTAGTTAAAGCTCTACCTTAAGTTCAGTATTTATTAATCTAAAGACCACAAATTTGCTTCCCATGATAGAACTGTTACTGATTAAGCCAGTAACAGTGAACAAGAAAAAAGAAATATGTCTTGAAATATTGTTCTTAAACCTTTATGTCATTACTAACAGTTGAATGTATTTGGAAAAGTATAAAGTTTGAATTTTATTAAAAGCTTTTAGCAATTAAACTAGATAATGAAAATCATTCCAATATATAACTGCTAGTAAATTGGCATCATCAAAAATTTTCATTCAAATATTAATAACTAGAAAGCTTCATTTTTTGCAATTAAAAAGTTTTTTTTTTTTTTCAGATTATTAATTATTTATATGATATTTATATTCATAAATTAAGTTTGGTAGTTTTATTAATAATTGATAGATTATTAATTATAATAATTCAGCAGCAGCAGCAGCCATTCACAAATGAGTATAGCCATTTAACTTCAAGGAAGAAAAAAGGTTGGAAAGCCAAAAAAAAAAAAAAATCATAATAATACTCTGTAGATGAATTTACAATAACTATATGAGCTATTTGTAAAATATAGCTATGTCCACATATAGAAAGGCTAGTCCATTATTTTGTTTATTTGATATTTTATGTTGCTTATTTTAACTTCTGCAATATTCTTTTGAAAGACTTCAATACCTTGATTAATAACTCATTTTATTCTAGCCACAGTGATATCTTCCCTTTGAAAACAATCAAATTATATTTCTTTAGAATGTTTTTATTAAAGAATCCTTACAGCATAAATGGAACTTGCCTTTCCCATGAATAGTTTGTTCAAATTCACCATAAAATATCTTTTTTTTATTAATCATATTTTTAGAATAAATTTTAAGGATTGTCCTTAGTTGAAATTTTTCTAGTGCCTTAATTTTATACAAATATGGATTCAAGATCATTTCTTTGCAATAAATTAAGTAAAATAATACCTCTGTAACACAGTGATGAAATATTCTTTTTTTTTTAACTTGTTAAAAGAACAGCAGCACATTGAAGTTTATGTTGCATTTTTGTATCTAAATCAATCTTTCTACTTAAAAATCTTCTAAATAGTTCACATTCTCAAGTTGATAATCATTCAAGCTAGTTAAGAGTCAATAAAGATTTTTCTTATATCATATTTCAAAACATGAACTGTTAAACCAGTTTTTATATATTGCATTCAAAATATTAATTATATGCTGTAGACTATTTTTGAAATTGGCTAGAATAGCACAATCATCAACATATTGTAAATCCAGAAGTCAGAAAAAAGTTCTTGTTATTGCTTTTAATATATTCAAATTAAAAATTTCACCTCTAAACTTGTACTTTATCTTGATGCCTATTTCATAAAGTCTTATAATCACTATAGATCGTCATAAAAATTTAAATGAAGTTAATATATATCATCGTTTAATATCATTTAATAGTTCTTTTCATTTCCAATACTTGAGATTTTGGAACAGTAGTAATACATTCTCATTTCATTATGTGTATAATATGATTAAACTTTGATGGACGTCCAACAAATTTTAAACAGTACCACTATTCTATTTGATTTCTAGAATCAAATGCTTGATGAAATCAATAAAAATAATATAAATTGTTGCTTTGTTACATTTATCTTATATTTGCCTATAAATTCTAGAGATTAAGAGAAAAAATAAAATAAACACTAATAACTTGTTTTTGATAGTGAATAATACATAACTAAATTAAAGACTCAATAGTAAAAGAAATAATCATAATGGCAATGCAAAAAAAAAAAAATTACAGAAGCTATAACAAAAGAATATTTATCTATTCAAGAAATGATAATGGTAGATATATCATATACATGTGTTTTTTAAAGAATATATAATACACTTAAATAAAATACACCAATAATTCATTTAAAAAATGAGAGATTGAATTATTTTTGTTTTCTTCAGAATTATGCAATCATTGCTTGGTTTGTGAAATTTTGTATTGTGATTGTAGATTTCAACTCTTAATTTGCAAAAATGTGTATGTGGAAAACATAGTTAATAATAATGAATTTTATTTGAGGAAAATGTATAAACATTTGATTCCTTTCTATCTTTTTTTTATTTTATTACAAAGTTCACAATGTTTTACAGTTAAAAAAAAGTATTATTACTAGTTGAATTTATGAATGAATAAAAAAATTAGCAAAGTTTCGATTTCTAAACTTTTTTCTTGTTTGTTTTCATGGAATATATGTTTAACAATATTTTTTATTGTAAATCTTAAAAAAAAAAAAGTGATGCAAAACCTTATATTCTGAGACGTTGACAGTGTGTGTGTATGTGTATACATAAACAAAGTAAAAAAAAAAGGATAGAAATAATATTTATTTGGTAGTATTTAAAAGTGCTTATTAAGTTATTTGCTTTGTGATTTGGTATATAGAAATTTTGATCTGTAATGTATCATTTATTTTTATTCTCTTTTTCTGTTGCATTGAATATGATTATTTTTTTTTAAAGTCTAATTTTTTCTGTTATTTTTAAATTACTTTTTTATCACTTCTCTTCAAAGTTTCAACTAGCTGGTAGTTTTTTTTTTTTTTTCAGGATTTTGTTGATAAATATTATTTTAACTTTTTTTCATAAAATATAAAAATATATTTATATATAATTTAATATTAAATGTCAAAAGTTAAACTATTAACATAAAATAAATTATTCCTATTTAATGTTATTAATATATATTGTAACCGAAGTCTGGAGCACATGTGGTGAACATAAGTAATCAAACCTACCATTTTGCGCGCTAAAAACTGTAACCAAAAGTCTGTTCAGGTCACAACAAGCAACATTATTGGTATAATATGAAATTGTTAAGATCTAATCTGGTTGCAGCCAGGGTACATCGCGAAGACCTATCGTAGCAGTATGTGGGAGTATATTAAATTACTTAAGACAAATTATACTTCTGTAACTTGTATTATCCTCCACAATTTTAAACTACAATTTCATTGTATGAGACCTTATGGCCGACCATAGACAGGATAGCATAATTTGTGGAACTATTAAATATTATGAATTTTAGAATGACATATATGATTTTGGTACAAATGCTAGTCTAGGTATGAGCTTTACAATAATAATAAACATGGAAAACTTGGGTTCTTTCCTTATAAATTAAAATTTATAATTTAATAAATAGCAGTGAGTCTCTTGTTATGTTTGAACATTAAGGAAATAAGTTCAATCGTAGCATTATCTGGTAAATCTGTTTATAAGTTTATAAAATCAATCAATTTTGTATCATGTACTAGAATCAACAACGCAAAGCTAAAGTGATGGAAAAGGCAAATGGGATTTTATTGTACCCTACTCATCATAAACTACCAAGGACAAAAGCATTCAAATATTTTCTCAGAATATTACTAAGACTCTTATGTCATACTAACAACAGTATGTACTCCAATGTATGTTCTATTCAAGATATAGGATTTTTGGTTTTATGAATGACAAATAGCAATGACACAGTAAATTTAATTATAAATTAATATTTATTTACAATTTATCATTAACAAGTAATTGATATATGATGTTTAATATAATAAATAAATACATAAATAAAATATTCCATTTGTTTACTTCAATCGATATATCATAGGCACAGTTTTATAAAATGTCTAATCATAAATTTTATTATAATTTCATTTAATTTCTGCCCTTGAGGAAAATACTGGAATTCAACATCAAATCATGAAATACTAATGTGTCAGTGCCAGAACCAATGAACCTATTCTATAAACCTATAATAATTTTTAATAAATAATAATATATTTGCAGGAATTAGCTGTAATGCAATACTAAAGCAAAGTGAAGATTCAAACTTCAGTTAAAATATTAATTAACAAACATGTAATACATTATGGGGATAATTTAGATAAGATGCACTGCTATACTTTATGACCGAACTCACAGGTTATACCTATAGATGAAAAAGATGATTTTAGCAACATACCACAAAAACTTTGCCCAAACTTATATTTATAAAGTAAAATGATATCCCTGTGGATATATACATCTATACATAGGAATGATACAATACTGAATGCCCTGTGGGTTTATACACCACCATAAAGCAACAAATATAATACTGAATGCCCTGTGGGTTTATACACCACCACAAAGCAACAAATATAATTACACAATTCCGCAGATTAACCACCAGTGCAGGAATGAGTGTAAAAATACAGAAAGTGGCAAGTAATTATTCTGCGGATTAATCACCGGCACAGACTAATTTCCTAAAACATTATAAAGCAATATAAATATTTACTTCATATCTAAAGTGCAAAATCCTCCTCCTTAGTTATTCTGCCAATTCAGAAAAACACCAGCAATTTAGCAGATGTGAATTCGGACACAATGAAAAGTGTTTTGACAATAAGGACAACTAATATACTGATTTATCCTGCTTAAAATATAAACATAGTAGTAATGTAATACAAGTGACCCGAGTATAGGAACAGATCCCTGGAAAGACTCATAAGACAATTCATGAGAGGTTGACACACACCATAAATTTATCAGTCATTCTCAAGCTTTTCGCAAGCGCTATTCCCTCAAATAAATATTCTATTCAATTCCATAAATTTAATTTAAGCATAGTAAAAGTACAAATTATGAACCTCACATATAAGTTCATATGACAATAAAATCAAAATGAATTCATTCTTACTCAAATACATAAATAAAAGCGTACAACATTTTTGGAATATTAAATATTACCCGTGAAATAAATATAACATGTCTTGAACAATAAATACACATTACACAAAGTAATAATTATAAATTATAGCCGAATTCCATAAATGTGATTATATCCATTTGTTCTAATTATTATGAGTACTTTTAAATTTATGGATTTTACGTGGGCTCTATGAATATGAGATAATTTCAAAAGCATGACATGTGGAGTTTAAATGAAAACGTTCTTCATAAGTTATTAAATTCTACATTTTTATCGAGTATTGTTTCAAATTTATAATATCCAGGCGATATTAATTTATCCACATTTAAATATAGGAATAATAATCAGAGCAAAATAATTTAATAATTCAACATCGGCGATAGAAATCAAAGTAGTTTTAGTTAATTGCTTAAAGGCTGTTATTTATTATTCAAGTAGTAAACAAATTAAATAGTAAATACATTACTGGCAGTATACGTTCAGATAAAATAGTCAATTCTTTATTATTTAGTTACTGATACACAGAGACATTAAAGTAGCATTTCAATAAAATGTAAAATTTAAATTTGATTTTAAACCTCTTTTCTTTTTTTAAAAGTAAAGTTTTCATGTCTGAAAATCTCTGCAATTAAAATATTTATTTAATGTTGCCAGTTTGCATGCAATAAAGTATTCCAAAACATACCGACCTTCTCCTATTAATTCTACTTTTAAAGTTAAAAGTTCTGACATATTTCAAATGTAGATATTGAGAAAATTATTAGCAATTTGATTCCCCGGTTGGTAGACTCGAACAGACTCCTTTAAATTCAGCAACTCATACTGTTATTAAATATCACAATTTTGTATTTTGAATCATATGAGAAATTCTTGTTTAATCCATTTGCTTATCAATTATTTTTAAAATATTCATAACATGTTTTGCTTACATATTATTCTTATACCATTTTGCTCTTAATAATAATATGAATGCTCTCTTACTGAAACGCATGTGTTTATCATATTTTATCTAATGATTAAAAATTAATTAAATAAATGGCTTTTGAATTAAATGAAAATAATTTCGAGGATTATTTTGTATAGTAAGGATTGTTATTATTTTTAATCATACTTTATTAAACTTGACGTATGCTGTTGATTTCTTACAGGTTAAACATATTTGACCTAAATCAGTGGATGGAAAAGAGCAATTTTAAATACATTTAAATAATATAGGCAATAAGCATGGCAAAATACTACTTATTCTCACCATTAAGTTATTTTGAATGCAAGTAAATAGTCTGTTCAAAATGCAAACCAAGACAAATCACCAAGAAGACAGAGAAATTTTTAAATCAGTTCTATCAATCTTTATATTTTACACTAAAGTATAAGGTTACAATAGATATATATTTTAATATTTACTCATAATCTAATCAAAAATTCACTGCTTATTAGTTTCACTGCCAAAATACTTTTGAAATAACAAAGCAAAACTCTCCATACAGTAGTGCCATCTTGTGCTAGTATGAGATAGTGATCATGTAATACTTTTGAAATATAAATTAATTTAAAACCACATACTCCTATAAATCTATTTTCTTTATTACAATTTCCACTAACATTCTATTCATTCTTCAGACTTTTAATCCATATAGGAGTGCTTTCAACTATCTAATAAGTAGTCTTTGTCAAGTAAGTTTAAAACTTTTAAAACCAAACGTATAAGGTATGTTCAAAGACAATCACTTTCTATTTTTAGCTTTCCTATGATTCATTAATTTTATATTTTCTGCTTATCGATTTATTAAGCATTTTTTAATATTTTAAATGTTATACAAATAGATGAGAAAGTAATATTTAAGATAATTTATCTATATGTGGATCTTGGAATTCTGCAAAAATATATATTGAATTTTGGTTCAAAATATGTGGGTGGTAAATGGGAAGATAATGATGTTAGAGTTAAAATCTGCTGTGGAAAATTCTTTGTGTAATTAATTGTGATGTTAAAACATCAAATGAATTAGTAAAAAAAGTAAAAGATAAATATTTTAAAAGTAGGATTAATTATAATTGAACATTGCAAATATTTAAATTTAAAAGATTTATTTCTGATAATCTTGTTTGTTTGAAATAAGACAAAGGATGTTAAAATCTACATATTATGATGAAGTCATTGCTCAAGTGGACAAAGTTGGATTTTAAAAAGTTGATAAAATGTTGCAAATATTGAAAAAAAAAAAAAAAAATCATGCTGTTGATGCTAGTACTTATTGTAAATTGTATCTGTCAACTGCAAATTGCCCTAGGATTTTTTCAAACATTAAGTTACAAAAAAAAAATGAACCATTGAGATTAATGATTGATTTTGATAGTGCTTTTTGTTTTCAAATATAAATTTATTGAAAGGATACTACAAGATATACTTGGTTTTGGAGAGCATGCAATAAGTTCATTGTTTGATTTTATTGATAAAAATTTGTAATATTAGAATTGATAAAAATGATATTTTTTGTACATTAGATATCAGTGAAATAAATGGATCTATTGATAGAGTAAAATCATTTAAAATTATATCTGATGCATTATATTTTAAAGATGTTAATTCTAAAATGGTAATGTTTATAATTAGTACATTAAATTTCATTGATAAAAATATATATGCTATATTTAATAATGACTTATATAATAAAATGGATACTAGTTGGCCAATGGTTCTTCGTGTAGTAGTGCAAATATATAATCACATGATATTAATATATGAAAATAAAATTTTAGAAAAAGATATTTATCAGGATGAAATTACTATATATCAGATATGGAGACAATGTGTTTATATAGTAAAAAAGCAATTAATAACTTATTTAATGAACTAAATAATATTGGTCTACAATGGATTAAAACAGATGAAGAATTAATGTCAGTAAAATTTCTTATCTTAAAATAACTCTAAATATAAATAATTTGGATTATTATATGTTAATTAAACATCTTGAAAAGAGAGGATATATTCCATATAATTCAATGGTGCCATTCTCACATAAGTTATCGGGTTTAAAGTCCTTTTTATTTTGAAAAATAAACTTTGCAATTATATATCAGATAAAACAAAAAATATAAATATATTTACTAATGAATTCATAGACATTGGTTATGATTATAATATTATTTATAATACAGTTAAAAATTATAATAAAAAATTGAATAATATGAAAATTGAATCTATGAATAATAACAAAGTATGGATATCAATACCTTTTATTTCAAATCAACAAGTAAAATTTATAAAAAAAAAACATATAAAAACATATGTGAAATTGTATTTTATGCCCTCCTAATTTAAATAAGTTAATAAATAATTCTAAGAATAAAAATGACTTTGTGAACCAGAGTTCTATAATATGCAAATGGATATGTGAATGTGAAAGTGCTTCCATTGGTGAATCACATTATACTTTAAAGAAAAGGATTAGAGAACATGTACTGTTACTAAAAAGAGTTCAAAAATCTAAAAATAATACTGAAAATAATGATATCTCAGTGATAAGTGTTTTATGGCCATAATAAAAAATGTAATTTTGGATTTGATTTTAATTATAAAAATGTCAAGATATTATATATTGAAAGAAATAATGACAAACAAAAAATAAATAAGGCGATATTAATATATAAATATAAAAAATGCTTAATAAATCGACAAGCAACATATGTAAAAAATAATGAATTATGGGAAAGCTAAAAATAGAAAGTGATTGTCTTTGACATATCTTGTAAGTTTGGTTTTAAAAGTTTAAAACTTAGTTGATAAAGACTACTTAGATAGTTGATAATGTTACTATATGGATTAAAAATTTGAATTTATGTTACTGTATTTGTTTTATTATTTGAATATAAAATTACATATATATGTATATTTGTACTTTGAAATAAAACACCATATACACGTTACATAAACAATTTTTATGGCGATTTAATATAATAGAATTTAAACCACTAAACATCACATGATCATCTCTATACTAGCACATAATTGTTGTAAACAAAGGCAAAACTCTCCATACAGTAGTGCCACACTGTGCCAAACAGAGTAATCAATGGATGCCAGAAGGCTTGTGCATAAAATCCCTATCTAGTTCATCCAATATCCTCAGACGAGTTTCTGGCTTGTGGCCATCATCAGTGAGGAGCCTTGGATCTGAGAGCACTGCACCCAGATCTTAGGATCTAATGCAACCCTCCAGCAGCTATCTTCTAACTCTACTTTACTACAAAACTATGAGAATGAAATTGAAAACACAATAATATTTTCAATCTAAGATCAATAGCTTATATAGTCATATGGGTCTGAACTTAATTCAGCACCCATACATTTTGGTGTCTTTGGCTCTTAAACAATCATAGCCACCACTATCCTATTAGGCAGGATTGTTAAACCACTAAACATCACATGATCATCTCTATACTAGCACATAATTGTAAAAAAGGCAAAACTCCATACAGTAGTGCCACCCTGATGAGTAGGCACTAGATAGGGATTTTATGCACAAGCCTTCTGGCATCCATTGATTACTCTGTTTGGCACAGGGTGGCACTACTGTATGGAGAGTTTTGCCTTTGTTTACAACAATTATGTGCTAGTATAGAGATGGTGATCATGTGATGTTTAGTGGTTTAACACCAATCCTGCCTAATAGGATAGTGGTGGCTATGGTTGTTTAAGAGCCAAAGACACCAAAATGTATGGGTGTGGAATTAAGTTCAGACCCATATGACTATATAAGCTATTGAGCTTAGATTGAAAATATTATTGTGTTTTCAATTTCATTCTCATAGTTTTCTAGTAAAGTAGAGGGGTAAAAGGCGGCTGCTGGAGGGTTGCATTAGATCCTAAGATCTAGGTGCAGTGCTCTCAGATCCAAGGCTCCTCATTGATGATGGCCACAAGCCAGAAAATAGTCTGGGGATATTGGATTAGTAGGCACTAGATAGGAATTTTATGCACAAGCCTTCTGGCATCCATTGATTACTCTGTTTGGCACAGGGTGGCACTACTGTATGGAGAGTTTTGCCTTTGTTTATAATAGAATTTATTTCTCCTTGCCTACAATTTCAACTAGCCAGCAGTCATTGTCAGAGATACGATATTCAAATATATATAGAAATATGCAGTTAATACTTAACTATGCATACATACTTACAAACAATATAAACACTAAATGCTATGTTATGAATTTTAAAATAATATAATTTTTCAATAATCGCTATAATGATATATTATTATTCATTTTTAATTAATATTACTTTTTATCTTAATCTTAATTGATTTCCTTTTTTATAATTTGTTTTAATTTTAATATTTACTTTTCTACATTTGTATTTTAAACTTTTTAATAATTTATTTATCATTTTAATAATAATAACTGCACAATATTTTTATATATAATTCTATTTTTTCAATTTATAATTTTTCTCAAATAACTTTACTTCTTTTTTAAACTCTTAGTAATTTCTAAACAAGTTTTAACCGAAATAATTTACATTTTTCTTACATTATCATTCTAACTCCCTCTATGAGCATCTTATAAAACTACACCTTTTTTTTTATTTTTATTAATCTATGCATATTTAATTAATAAAGAATATTTTTATAAAATTAATATCTTTAAATCCAAATTCTTATTTAAAGATGGCCTAATATTTTTAATTAATATAACTTCTTTTATTTTTCTATCTATTTTATTGTTAATATAATTAATCTTTTTTATACTATCTTTTTCTAATTAATGCCTTGTCTCCAATTAATGTAAATAAATAGCTGTTCTTTTATATTTGTCATATTCATTGGAGAATTTGAAAAAGATAGTATAAAGATGATTAATTATACTAATAATATAAGTGGTAGAAAAATTGAAGACGCTTTATTAATTAAAAATATCAGGCCATCTTTAATTAAATAAGGATTTGGATTTAAAGACATTACCTTTATTAAAATGTTCTTTGTTAATTAAGTAAATATGTATAGGTTAATAAAAAAAAGGGGGGAAAAAGTTATAGTTTTAATTTTTTGACACCTAAGTGATCATTTTGAATTTAAAAAATTAATTACAAGTATAATTTAAAACATATTCTGTTTGAATACAGTGAATATAAAAGTATATATACATTTTTAGAACCAGCAAATATGAAAGAATGTAATAAAGCTGATAAAATAATTATTACTTCAAAAAAAATTATTAAGAAAAAAGAGATTTTTAACACTTTTAAATATCTTTATTTTTACATTGGTTCACAAATTCTAAATTTTGAAAGTTAAATGTTAAAATGACAATTTCATAGACAGCTTCATCACATGCGTCTCAAAATGCTGAAAAAAATGATATATAATATGTCTTAGCTAAGGTAAATTTTCCATGTAAAAATTACAAAAACAGTGCGATTGGTACCTTCCATTTTTACTAGCTGATCCACATGTTCTACTTTTATAACAGAGTATATGCTAGAAATGTTTGGTTGTCCTTGCATGCAGGTATCTGTTAGAAATATGTTTGGTTTTTAATGGGGGAAAAAATAACAGGAATAATTTACAAGATGTTGAGGACTTTAGTAAATTGTAATGTAATGTATAGTATATTATATATAAAGTACGTAAAAACAAACTCTTAACAAGCTTCAAAAATACCCTCAACCCCAGACCGCGGTTTCTGCATCTAGCGTCATCAGTGAGGTGTTAGGGATTAAAAATACTAGAACTAGTCTAGCATTTTATCAATGCCTAACTATTGAGAAGAAAATCTGAAATTTTCAGACATTTAAATGTCCAAAAATCCAGCTATCTAACTCAAATAGCCGTATGGGACTGAACCAAATTCAGATACACCATATATTAATAGCTCTAGCAATATAAAATCGCCAAAGCCTTAATAGCAAAAACTAAAATTAAATTGATAAAAAATCAAGTCATTTATCATATGACCTAATTTTAATAAAGCTCATATTTACAAATGTTATATATAGT
>JAQFVV010008073.1:0-43195 GCA_028023455.1 Epiperipatus broadwayi
CTATCATCTCAGCCATTTAAAATATCTTTTTCTTATACCTCTCTTTCATATCTTTCCCATCATCTCATTCCTTCTCTCTCTCTCTATTACATATACCATTTCTATTATTTTTCCCATTTCTTCTCCTTCCTCAATTCTTTTCTTTTCCATCATTTATCTTTACCATTATCATTATCTTCATGTCATTATTAGCATTTTCTCTTTCTCTTCCTTCTTTTGCACACCCTTCTCTCATTTCATTACTAGCATTCTATTCTTTATCTCCATTTCATTATTAGCATTATTTTTCTTTTTTTTCTCTTCTTTTCCTCTCTTTCTCTATCTTTTATTCTATCAGGTTACAATTGGCCTCTCTCTTTTCATTTTCATCATTTATCTTTATCATTATCTCTCTTTTATTCCATTTTCTTCTTATCTCTTCCTCTCTCTCTATTTTATCAGGTTACAATATATATACCAAAATGAAATAAATATATAGCAGTGAAGATTTTAGCAAAATTATAAAATTTTTATAAACGTTTTTTTTTTTCTAACCATAGTGTTTGTATTGAATTGTGGGTAAAAGCATGGTAATAAAGAAAAACAATTGTAAATTTATTAGTATTTTTATTGCTATATATTTATTTTATTTTAATTATAATTTCTAGTACAGTGTTAGGTAATACATATACAAATAAAATGTTCATTAATTAAAAATTATTGTAATAACAATAAAAATGATAAATATAGTGTTAATTAACTATTATATATGGTCTTTCAATCTGCATAAGTACTTTCAATTAATTCCTTAACCCTCCTCAACTGCTGTTAAATTAAAGATAGTCTTGAGGAGGGTTAAGAGATTAACCAAAAGTACTTCTTTAGATTGAAAGACTGTATATAACAATTAATTATTATTATATTTATTATTTTTATTTTTATTATATAAATATATATTGTAGAAATCAAAATATAAAGATCACGAAGGGATAGTCATTGAAAATAGTCAATATTTTAGATGACAAATTGTAAAGATCAAAAAAACATATTTATATTTATTTAAATCAATATGATTCATATGACTTTGCATTCTTGGATCGTCACATGACTAGTAATCAATGGGCACATGATGTTTTATATTCAATAGGATACATTTTTAAAAGTCTAGTTTATTTATTATTATCATATATAAAGGGATTTAAGCATTATTAAATTTAGCAAGTGTAATTAGTTTAATTATTATGATTTTTTATTATTTACAAAAGTTAGACATACATATATATGTTATAATAATAACATTTTTACTTAAATTTGTTATTGCATAAGATTCTAAGATTTACTTAAAAATTTAATTATTATAGGATATAGTTGGGTATAATAAAGTGCACTTCGCTATATATTTGTTAAAGAATTTAAGTATGGCTTAATAATCTTATTATAAAATCCTGAGAGATTCTCATTATTAAATAGCTTTTTCCACTTATATATTTAATTTCTAATGTTACTAGTTAATTAGGTCTCTATAAAAATTTGGATAATTATTGTTATTTTAAAACCCTAAAAAATTTTTGCAAAAAAAATATTTTAAATTAAAGAATAACATTTAACAAATATTTTAAAATAAAATATTATACACTTTTAGCAAATTTAAAATACGTAAGTTGTAAATATTAATAAATATTACTTTTTATTCATTTATTTATTCTCATAATAATAATAATATTTTCCCTTTAAAATGTTATTTTTTATTTTAGTTTTAAAATAATATTCCTATAAATTTACAAATAAATATAATAAATACACATGCACACACATGCACATTTAATATTAAATTAAGGTTATACTACTTATTCGAAATCATTTTAGTATTAAACATAAACTAAAAGTAATATTACTTCATTAATTTCATTTTAAAATCATTCACCTACATATAATATTATATGTTCTTTGATAGCAGTATGATGTATTAATTTTAACATAATATGCATGTTTGAATGAAAAACCAATTTTATATTACTTTATCATGAATTCAGAATTTGATACAAAAATAATTTCAAAGGTTACAACATACAATGACATATTAGAAATTTGATTACCATTTTGTAAGGTTTCAAAATTATTTTATAATGTCATATCTCCAATAAACTAATAAAATAGTTAAATTACACATAAAGACTGGTCTCTATATATTATTATATATTTAAATGTGCTTTTTAAAAGTATTAATAGTAGTAGTAGTAGTAATATTTATTCATTTGACAAGATTCACACATTTCTAAATTTAATAATTGCACATAACTATCATTTATATGTATATAAATTAGTTTCATGAATTACAATCCCTTGCATGCTACTTGTAATATGTATGTAAATATGCTTTTTAAAAGATTTTTTAATTTTTTTTCTCTCTACATATATTATAGTAAAAATTATCATGTTTATGCATGGAGGTTAGAATTGATATTAATTTCCAGAGTTATCTGATGATATCCCTATTCTGAGATGAATTATTGTACAATAACAAAATAGTTGATTTTTTTCTATGTATGTTATATATATATATATATATATATATATATATATATATATATATATATATATATATATATATATATATATATATATATATATGGCTGACTAGCTATTAATTCATTCACATGCTTGCATTTGATTTGATTAACTGTGCAACCAATAAAATAGTAGAATTAGATGCTTTGACATTACAATGTAGTTCACATCCTCTGTCATTAATAAGAGAGCTGCCCCTAAGACTGTTGGGGAATATTTCAACAACTGCTGGAGTTAGAAAGACTGCAATCCTACATTAATTCCTAATGTTTAATTACAGTTTATATGGTTATGATACCATTTCACATCATATGTTTTTTTATTGAAGAGTAATATATATATATATATATCAAAATTACAATCAGTTTTGCAATTTAAGCAAATGTTTGCAGATGTTGATTAAATGGCTTCTAAGATGCATTTTGATCAACCAAGTCATCTTAGTAAGGCCAAATCTCCATAGCTATTCAAATACCCCTATGGTTATTTTTTATTTATCAATGTACAATTTTTAAATTTATTCTCCAAATGTATGAGTAATTAAGAAATGGAAAAATAGTTGCATGAACATGTAAACAATACAAAATGTATTTGACTAAGCACTACTTTTTCACAATTAAATCTTATATAAAGTTAACTATAGGCCAAATTCAGAATGTAACATATCATAAATGTAATAACTAAAAAATTCTATAATTAATTTGCTTAGAATAAATTATGTTACGAGACTGATAGCATACTACTACTAACAATGATAAAGTATTATGGCTACTCTGATAACTAATTATTCTCTTTTCATAGAGAGAACTTTGCATACATATAAAATTTTATTACATTATCTAATAAAACGATGTAAACAAAACTTTGTCATAACTCAAAAAATTAAAATTTCTCAACAAAAAGAATATTCTACAATCTGTAAATGTTAAAATTATCAAACAAATGCTCATTAATCAATTTTATTTTTATAAAAAATAAAAATAAATTAAAACATAATTTACTTTTTACTAATACAATATTAGTTACAATATCAGATTATTTATGTATTAACAAATATGTATATTAATTAAATATATTATTTTATATAAAACTGATTATTATTGAAGGGATACATTAGAGATCTCAAGAACTAACAGTCCTAAGATCATTTTCAGGACTGGTATGTCACATGACTTTTTTGAGTGAATGCAAATTATTTACTCTTTAAAAAATAAAATAATCAGATGGGTTTATCGCTCACGAGTTCATAAGATATTTAAATATAGATATAAAAGTTGTTTGTTGATCTATGGGTCTTGGATCCCAGAGTCTGTTCTATTACTATTACACTAAACCATTCAGGACAGCATTTAAATAAATTTAAAAGATTAAGAATTATTCAAACCATTTTGATAAACATACTATTCCCCAAAAATAATGGTTAAAGTTTCATCAGTAACAAATACTTATGGAATTTGTGAGTAAGAAAACTTCCACAGTATAGCATGTACTTTCAAGTCTATAAAATCCATTAACTGAAATTGAATCGTAGTGGGAATTCTAACGTTTTCTAGCAACTGGAATATCTTCAGATTGACTATCATTTGTTTAGCTAGATTTTGAATAATCTTCTATCCATTAGCAACTTCAGCTCTAGTGAGAAGAGATTTTTATATACATGAGTGGAATAATTACATTTCTTTTAAGAATAATAAAATTAAGATGTATAAAGCAAGAAAAAATAATTGTTAAACATACTTTCTAAAAAATTTCACTTGATGGTATTACTTTTAAAACCATTATGTTGCCTTTCTTATATACTTTCTCCTGAACTGAATATAATCAATTTAAAAGACAACTATATATTTAAATTAACAATTTATTTACATCAAATCGACTTTCGTTCAAAATTGAACCATGTCAAGATCTTACAATAAGTTAATTAAAACATATCACGTGATTTACAGATCATCCAGAACATCCTCTATTGGCCAATCTCAGGCCTAACAAAAATTTGTTAGGTTTGACATTGGCCAATAGAGAATGTTCTGGATGATATGTAAATCACGTGATATGTTTTAATTAAATTATTGTAAGATCTTGACAAGGTTCAATTTTGAACTAAAGTCGATTTGATGTAAATAAATTTTTAATTTAAATATATAGTTGTCTTTTAAATTGATTATATTCAGTTCAGGAGAAAGTTTCTAAAAAATATATAATTTCAAAAGTTTTTATATTTGAATACTAGATTAATTAAAACTATTATTGTTACAACATTTTAAACTAGAAAATTTTGCAATATTTTTATAATTAAAAAAAAAATTTTGATAAAAGATGTTACACGTTTTATATAAATATATAAATACATAACTGATTGAATATATAGTTAGTTATAATGTATGTTGACAACTCAAAAATTTCATTAAACTTACATTTAATCTACTGGAAATTTTATCTTAATATGAAAGTAGTTTTTTATGTTGCAAATTCCAGTAACCTCGCAATCTGTAATCATTTACACATAGTTGTACAAATGCATGATTCATGAAATAAAGCATTAACATGTACTTACTTTTTTCAAGCCTCCTATTTGTTCCAGAAAATTGCTAAAATTAAAAGGTGGCATCTTGAGATATTTATTTACAAGAATACTAAAATTTTTAAATTGTGGCAGCACAGGCGGTGAAGGAATTACGCAGATATAGGACTGAAAAGCTTTCTTGATAGATTCATTGGTCTTTTCGAATAATCCTAGTAAAACAAAAATTAATATGTTTAAAATAAATTTCTTTGATTAGAGATTTCAGAAATTATGCATTTTTAAGTTTTGATGATTTATATATATATAAAAAATGTTAAAGCAAAAATTAATTTATTAAATAAAAATCAATATAATATTTTATATATTTTTGTATGTAAATCAAAAATAAATATTTAAAATTACAACTGCTTACATCGCTACTTCTATGCCTATCTTATTTATATATTAACCTATCTATTATCAAATCTACTATCTGTATATAGTTAATTTAAACAAAATGATAAATTATTCTTAATATCCCAATCATCATCAATAATATTCTGCCCAGAGAGTAGTCACATCATCAAATCATCCATTTTTCCACCCATTCTTTTCATTGCCCATCTCTTTAATTCTACTAACTATTCTCATCGCTTATACCATTCAACAATGTTAGTCTTTTCTATCCTTTTTTTCTTGCTTCCACTTAATATTCTCTCCAAAACATCTTTTATTGGTTTCTTAATATATTTCCAGTTCAGTTTCTTTCTCTTCATAATTTCCTCAATCAACCTTCTTTTTCATTTACTCTTTTCAAAACTTCTTCATTTGTTCCAATATAGAACAAATCATAGATAAATTAAAAAAAAAAAAAATATGAGTATTTCAAAATAGATAAATGCTTATTATCATCCAATACAATGGCAATCAATTGGGATGATTATCTGTGTAGATAGATAGATAGATAGATAGATAGATAGATAGATAGATAGATAGATAGATAGATAGATAGATAGATAGATAGATAGATAGATAGATAGATAGATAGATAGATAGATAGATAGATAGATAGATAGATAGATAGATAGATAGATAGATAGATAGATAGATAGATAGATAGATAGATAGATGAGATAGATAGATAGATAGATAGATAGATAGATAGATAGATAGATAGATAGATAGATAGATAGATAGATAGATAGATAGATAGATAGATAGATAGATAGATAGATAGATAGATAGATAGATAGATAGATAGATAGATAGATAGATAGATAGATAGATAGATAGATAGATAGATAGATAGATAGATAGATAGATAGATAGATAGATAGATAGATAGATAGATAGATAGATAGATAGATAGATAGATAGATAGATAGATAGATAGATAGATAGATAGATAGATAGATAGATAGATAGATAGATAGATAGATAGATAGACAGATAGAAAGATAGATAGATAGATAGATAGATAGATAGATAGATAGATAGATAGATAGATAGATAGATAGATAGATAGATAGATAGATAGATAGATAGATAGATAGATAGATAGATAGATAGATAGATAGATAGATAGATAGATAGATAGATTCAGACTGGCCCCAAAAAAGAGGGGCCTAGGGGGTTTCATGCAAGTGGCGGGAGGATTTACAATGCTAAAAAATAATTAGATATTTTAAAAAATATTATACTTGCAAATATATAAATTAAGTCTAAAATGATTCTCTACTTTAAAAATTTTATTTACTTAGAATGAGGATACGCTGAAAAAAAAAAAATCTTCAAGAAAATCAAATATAATTTATTACATTATATATATTTTATTTTGTTTCTCTAACATTGATACCATAAAATTTCACAGATGGTAGTTATAATGTGTATTAATTGCTTATTATTATTTATAAATTATAAATCGTGCAATTTTATTGAATCATTATTTGAAAAATAAAATAAAATACAAGTAATTCAATATATATACATTATTTATTTGAATGTCCATTATTATCATCATAAAAAAATATTTTTTCGAATTCTAATTTAATAGATAAAGTAGCTAATGAAAAGAATCATGCATGACCTGTTTAATTTCACATTAACGTGATCAAAAAGTACATGCTGAAATATTTAAGTATGCACGTTTATACACTTAGACGGAAAATGTACACCTCCGCACAATTAATGCTTATACAATTGTTTACTTGCACTTTATAATCATTGTAGGTCAAATTTCAGTTTAAAATAACAATAATAATAATCTTTAGCGAGTAATAAAACATTTCATTTTTTTATTTTCGGAGAAAATGTAAATCAAGCAGACATTTGACCATGAATAGAGTGAGAGGGTGGGTTTGTACTGTCGCACTGTTTTCACTATCTTTTTAGCGGCTCTGGATAAATTGAATAGATAAATGGCTTCTATAGATACATTGGTGGTCAGCTGCTTGGTATAAATGGACATATCGATTGATAGATAGATAAGATAATGGATGGTTAGGTAGACAGATAAATTGCTAAACAGATTGGTGAATTTAGACAATAGATTATGAGTAGATGGATATATAAATACATAGGTAAATAGATACGTGAGCAGATAGGAAAATGAATAGGTAAATGAGTGAGCAAAAAATAGGTCGGTAGATAAATGAATTTAGTCAGTGGTGGATGGATAAATTGTTATATATGTAAATAAAACAAAAAGATATAAAAATTAAGTAAGAGAGAAATCAATCTAATCTTCAAATAGCTTAATGGATAAAAATTAGAAATACATTGTTCAGAAAAGCATTTTAAAATTTAAATTAACTATATCTTTTATATGTGACATAAGAAGAATTTTCTACATATAATTCATTTTATTATATTTATTTTATATGTAAAAAAAGAATACAAGCAAATAGAATTAATTATACTGCAACTAATTTTCAGTCGGTACAAATTTAATTTACTAATACTTAAATGACAAAAAAAGAATAAAAAACAGTTTTTGTTACATCTGACAAATAGATTAAATATAGAATATAGCGCAAAAATTCCAATATTTGGAAGATATTTATATAAAACAATATATTCTTTACAAATTTCATTAAAGTTTTTAAAGAAATTTCTTTAATGTTTTAATTAACAGTAATTACTTACTTATATAATAACAATAAAAATAATAAATATAATGGTACTTAACTATTTATTATATACAGTCTTTCAAGCCAGTACTTCTGCGAATTAAAAGACTGTCTACAATATATAATTACCGTTATATTTATTATTTTTATTATTACAATAGTTTTTTAAATAACGGACATTTTATTTGTATTATATATATAATATTTAAATACAAGTATATTGTCTATACTGAACTTAATGTAATTAGAAGGAATTTGAATTCAAACTCTTCAGCCATTCTTATCAGTGGAGAAGATTGATGCCTGTCCATTAATGTTTGAAGATTTGCTATCTTAATATAACATGATAACTGATTAACTATGTGTGTGGAAGATGATGATCTAGACCAACTGTTGAGTGCTGGTTCTATAATATAGACCAACTGTTGAGTGCTGGTTCTATAATATATATATATATTGGAGATCATTATCTTTTTCACATATATGTGATCATGTGTATCAGTTGTATAAGATAAAGTAGATAGCTGTACGGTGGTTGAAAGTGTGAATTTCAAATCCCTTCTAATTACATTAAGTTCAATTATACACAATATATTTGTATTTAAACATTACATATTCAGCCTGAATTCTACCCATCCCCCTTCTGTGTATTTAAATGGACATATTGTAGTCCTATAAATGAGGAGTCAGATTGCTAAAGTCAACATGGATATGACAATACTATTGGCATCAACAAGGGCTTTGAGCATTTGATCATCAGCATTTCAATGATATGGATGGCTGAAGAATTGAATGATGGAGAAAATTGAACACTGTTCATTAAGGTTTGAAGATTTGCTGTCTTAATATAACCTGAGTACTGATTAAATATATGTGTGGGAGATAATTATCTGGACCAAATAATGAATGCTGGTTCAGCATGAAATACATGTATAGAAATCATTTATCTTTTTCACATGTATGTGGGCATGGGCATTAGTTGTATAAGATGGAGTAGATAGCTGTAGGAATCTTGAAAGTCTGAGTTCAAATCCCTTTATATATATTGTTACATTAAATGTTAGAACAAAATGTTTTATAACATCTTAGTCTAAAATCTAAATTAGAATATTAACCAAGCTAAAACTCATATTTGAATAAGCTAATTAATGTTGGGCATCTAAAATAATTTATATGAGTTGATTCTATTAAATTTAGAAGTCATACTAAATATGCAAAATAACAACTAATTATAATTTGTAGTTACGTTTGAAATTAAAAATTAAATGGCGAAAAATATATTTTACTGTATCAAATAGTTGATTGATAGTAGCACTTTAGAAGAAAATATAATAAAAGCTAGAAACAATTTTTCATAACATTGATACTTTTTAACTTTCTAATTTTAAAAAGATGGCAGCCAACATTAGAATTATATTACACAATTTTGCATTCAGTTTTTATGTTATGGTTTAATCATATTTTTTGATGATTATTTCAATCCTGAAATCACATTTTTTTAACAGATATGTTTTTTTGAGAAGCAGATTTTTTTTTCATTTTATTATAATTATCAAAAACAATTCTATTTAATATTAATATATTAATTTTTGATTTCTGATCATGCTAAAATTAATATTATTTATTTCTTGAAAATAAAGATTCAATAATTATAGTAAAAGCATTTGATCAGAGGATCATGTTTTTTTAGTTTGAAACATAATTATCCATGTTTATGAGTATAGTTTTTATATGTAGAATAATTATAAAGACCACAGTGTTGAGGGTTAGTGTGTGTATACTTCACTAATTTTACACCAGTTTTGTCTTCATCTATATACTGTACTGTATTATGGAATTATTTTAATTTATTTCAATTCTTTCTGATACATATGTAATAATTTAACTTTTAAAACCTAGAAAAATGACTTCATATCATTAATAAAATATGCTATAATTAACCTTTCGATTTCTCGGGATGACAGAATTTTGCCTTTTGCCAAATTCATCCCCTGGTGAATTTTTTCATAAATATTATATGTTAAAATGTGTGTAAAACAGTATATTTTATTATATTAAATTTTCGCTAAAAAATTTATGGTAGAAGGCAGGAAATTCAAAATTCCTGCTTTTACAATAGACATAAGCCCCACCCTGACAAGTTCAGCCATTGTCTGTTGACAAGGCTGTAAAACATTCAGCATTTTATGACTTTGTTTAAAGAAAATAGTTCCAATGACCAAAAATGTATGGTTTTAGATATTTTTTTTAATAATTTACACTATATTTATTAGATATCAAGAAATTTAAATATTAATAACTTATTTTGACTTGAAATACTTTATTTTCAAAAATATAACATTATATTAGCAGTAATAAATATGGCCTGAACTAATTTACAAGATTAGCTTCTGTGTAAGCAATCTATTTATACTTATAAGTATGAAAATATTGCAATTTTGCAATAAATATTCAAAAATGTAAACTTTTAAAGCATAATTTGTTAGATATAAGAGAAATAAATAATTATTCATTTGGTTGTTTAAAAATAATAAAAAATAAGAAATATTTTGTTGATTTTGAAAACTGAAATTAATCTTTCTAGAAATGATGATGTGTAAAGTCTGTTTTGATTATAATCTCATTTTTTTTAATATTTACATAAACAAAATGTGAACAGTTAAAATTTATTTCAGTAGAAAACAAAATATCTATTAAATAAAGTCAAATTTATTATTTTCTGATAAAATAGTAATAATTTATTATAAATTTTATGTTGATGTGTGAGACAAGGAAAAATGTCAGAAAATGCAGACCTACAAGAGGAATAATGTAAAGGTGAGCCCTTGACATTTTTCATAAGAACTGAAAGCCTATTCACAGAATAGTTAATCTATTTTTGATATATGCTCCTATATCTTTCAATGATTTACTAAAAACTTAAAATGTTCATAATAGTGTACAATTCCTATCTTGAAAGCATAAATGGATCACTTCATATATATATATATATATATATATATATATATATATATATATATATATATATATATATATATATATATATATATATATATATATATATATATATATTGTAATCTATCATATGCAGTGAAACCATCCCACAATTTTAAGTTTAAAATTAAATCCTTCAAAGCATATATCTTCAAGTGATGAAGAACTAAACAAAAACTTCAATGCATAAGAAAAAAATATGAAATGTGTGATCCAATATTTTAGTTCTTACAATGAACATGATTATTATTTAAATTTATCTAAATGGTAGGCTATATTAAATTAACAATCAATAGTAATCCATAAGTAATAATTAAAAACATGCATAGTTAGTAAGATTAATAATATTTCATAAAATATAATTATTTAAATAAGAGTACAAAACATTTATAATTTTAGATTAAAAAATTAATCATGAGAAGATTAACCTTTCAACCACTAATTATATTATTGGTTATGTGATGTAAAAATCAAAACTTTTAATTGGCCAATTCACAAACTTTAACAAAGTCAATTGTCAAAATATATTCACCTTTTAATGTTATAATCACTTTAGTTTCGTTTGTAAAAAGTATATTAATAATTTGTCAGATTATGAAAGTGAACAAAAGTTGTTTCAAAAATAAATTTTGATTTATAATTTGAAAAATATTCGATAGCAGCTGTAATTAAAAGAAATGGCATCACCAAGCAAAAAGATTTGCCTATGTCATGATTTGTTTCCACTTTGCAATAAATAAATAATTCTTGCTAAAATCTTAACTATTTTTCTAAAATAATTTTATTTTTAGCATTATTTTATCAAAATAATTTGTAATTCATCAAGAAATACTGTTAACATGTTCTAAAACATTCGTTTATCATTTTCAAAATAAAACAAAAAATGATTATAACTCTTTACATTTGGGCAGTCATTTTCTTTGTTGTCAAAATTTAAACAGCCAATAAGATTCAAGAAAAGGTGATGCTTTCCTTTTGTTTGACACATATTGTCATTTTTATTGATTTTTTACTTGTAAAATAATTCAAGAGAGGGCAGCATCTTACAGAATTTTTTCCTTAAGTGTAAATTCTCATACATAGTACAAAAGGTGACCGATTTAGAGTGATGTCAAATCTCCTTGTCTTTACATGAATCCTTCAGCTGAAGTTAATGCAACATATTACAAACATGGGGTTAATATCTTTCTTTTCTTTTTTGATATCTTTGCTCTTTTCTCTGTTTAAAATTTAAAACCAAAATTATTTTCATTTTAAATACAGTACATATATGATTTTTTTTTGTTTACATATTTCTGTATTACACTAACATTACAAAAAGTTTTAAAAATAACAATAAAGTAACTCACTTTTAAAAAGTTATTGAGCTTATATGAATGCATATATATATAAATATATGTGTGTGTGTGTGATTTTTTTGAAAATATTTTTCTTACAAAGATTTGCAATTAAAAAATTTTAAAATTTTAATGTAATTATTAGAAGTTAACTATTCTTTATTTTAAATATTAGAATGGCAGAATTAAATATCCATAAAGATATGGATTTATATCTGACATTGTATTTTTTTGTTTTCAATGAATATGATTAATAAATCTTCAAAGATCTTTTTTCCAAGGCAAGCAAAGTTTTGACTTAATGATCAGTTTAAAGTATAGGAATGATTTAGTTTAGTAGTTCAAACACACTCTCCATAACTTTAACTTTAACTTTATCAAATAACTGTCTGAAATGATGCTGACTGTAAATTATTAAAATAACAGTATACACAGAAATATTTAAATATGCCATTGTCTTTTATAAATTCTCCTATAAAATATTTGTATCTGCAAAACAAAAGTATATATTTTTAAACATTTTGTTTGTAGTAATCTGCCTAAGCTATAAATACAAAATTGTTTCCAGAGTTTTATTCATTTTAATTAAAGTAATATAGGTCTATCAAAAGTACATTTTAAAAAAATATGTAAAAACAATTTGTTTTAGTTCCCAAATTAAAATCATATATAAATTATTTAAAATAAAAACATGTCTAACTATAAAGTTTAGAACATAAACAAATATAATTTATTTATTGACCTCTTCTAAAATTTTAATTAGAACTATCCAAAATGTTATAGTTCATAAGTGTGAACCCTTCAAACTTGATATTAATAAAAGTTAACAGAACATTTTTTTTTAATAAAGATTTTCAAATTGTTACATTTTCATTTACCACTGTCAAACTCCCTCCACTCACAACTCAACGCCTTCTATTTCAGATAAAAGATTAATATATCTGATTTTTTTATTTATTTTACACACATGGAGTTACTAACCTTTCTCTTTCCTGTGTGTCATATCTTATAGATATAATAAACATCTCCATACTTCCCCCATTCTTTTTAAATTGACTTAAATAAAGATATAATAAAAGACAAGTGAATTTAAAAAGAATGGGGAAGTATGGAGGTGTTTATTATATCTATAAGATATTACACATGGGAAAGAGAAAGAATAATAACTTCATTTGTGAAAAATAAATTTTAAAAAAATCAGATATATTAACTTTTTAATAGCCTGAAATGCGATATCGTGGTTGTCACCTTTAGATTGCTCTAACTCAGCCAATTTTTTAGTTACATTGAAGAAAAAATACCCGTATTAAAGCTTAGAGCAAGGCCTATAAGATGCTGCCCTCTTTTGAATCATTTTACAAGTAAAAAATCAATACTAGGAGGATTTTAAGTTGAACAAAAGAAGAAGGCCAGTTTTGATTGGTTGGATAATCTATTCCCAATCTATTCCCAATTCTTATTGGCTGATGATTCCGTTAAATATTTTTTCACTGCTAAAATGAAAATATATGTTTTGGAGTGTTTTTTTTATTATGTTTTGTACATATTATAAATAATTTTCATAAAATCTAATATTTCTAATAAAAATATAGTTATATTACAGAAGTAGTAAGGTTTTATTAAAAAATTTTATACTTTACACGATTGTAAATTGAAAAAGAAACCAGCCGTAGCAGCAATTTTTGACATCTTGTCAAGAGGTTAGATTGCTCCAAGCTGTTTATTTGATTTTCAAACAAAGATTAATGATTTAGAATATTTTTCTGGCATTATAATGTATTTTTGGTGTATTTTTTTAATAATATGCTGAAAGTATAATTATTTTGAGAAAGACGTTAAGGTTTTTCCTAAAAAATTCTTAAAAAATTCGTAACATGAAATCTGGGAGGGATCTAAATGACATTTATAATGCTTCTAATTCGCTCATAATGTTTTCTTTGATTTTTCCGCTTTTGAATATTTCTATAAAATACAAATAAAAATATATTTTTGAAATAATTTTCGTTTACTTTCTTAACATTACAAATAATTAATATATTTTTTGAAAATGAAACTAAAATTAATATACATTAAAAGATGAAAATATTTGTATCAAAAAGTTTGTCACTTGACCAATTAAAAGTTTCAAAGTTTTACTTCGCTGGACCAATAACAAAAGTGTTCTATTTAAGTGTTAATCTTTAACTGAGGTTTAAAGTTTATATCTATGCTAGAGAAAATCTCTAGTTTAGATAATGATGGGTAATGGTTATTACTGTATTTATCTGAAATGGATGGCGTTGGAATTGTGAGTGGACGGAGTTTGACTGTGGTAAATGAAAATGCAACAATTTACTCTAGCTAAATACTTTTTATATAAAAAAGATATATATATATATGAGAGATAGTGACCAGGGCCAATTGATGAGTGCTGGTTCAGCACGAAATGCATCTTGGGGGTCATTTGTCTTTTATTATATCTTTATTTAAGTGAATTTAAGAAGAATGGGGAAATAGAGGTGTTTATTATATTTATAAGATTTTCAAATTGTTTTATTCTTATATATATATATATATAATTAATGGTATAAAATATGTGTACGCATAGTTATATTATTTAACAAAATATTTATGTTTGTTAGACTTTAAATAAATAAATGATTAAAAAATATTTCTTTTACTAGTTTGATTTATATGAATTAGGTCACATATTCAGAAAACATTAACTATAAAAATAAGTGTGGCTTTATTTGTTCATGCTATTGTTAGTTATTTGTCTTTTTTGTTGTTGTTGCTAATGTGAAAGGAAGACAGAAAATCTTTCTTTAAAAAAAAAGGGAAAAGAAAAAGGTTCACCCACTGTCATAAAGTGCAATATTTCTGGGGATACATATGGTGATTGAGGGAAATAATTTTTATAATTGAAAAAAGCTAAAGGTCAACATTTATAAGCGCTACTCATATTTTACTTCCAAAAGTAACCTTTATTAGTTAAAAGATTACAAAAATTTTCGAATTGAGAATTACAAAGTGTTCAATCTTACAAGGTAAAACAAATATTGACCAGGTTTATATATTTATATTTTATTCACCAGAAATTGATTGCTGATTGTATAAAATATCTGTTCCTATTAAATATAGTATATGAAGAGAAGAAAGAATGAAGCTCATGTGAAATATGTAACATCATAACTATTGCTTTATTCAAATCTAGATCAACAAACAGATACAGTAATGTTATAATATATATGCATGTGTTAACTAGAGTGCATAAACGATAACATTTATGTTCTTGACTATATATATATATATGTGTGTGTGGGTGCATGTGCAAATCAATTTATTTCCATATTTAAGCATTCACATATGCACATAATCTACCTATCCATAAGTACAAAGACTAAAAAAAAAATCTATGTATACTTAACTATAAATATTTGAATTATTTTAAAATCTGAGTTGAAGATATAATAATATTAAAACAAGCAAAACTCTCCATACAGTAGTGCCAATCAGTGCAAGTCAGAGTAATCAATGGATATTATAAATGTCTATGTATTATTTTAATTTTAATTGGTTAATGTTTTATGGATTTGTAGTCAAAAGGAACTTTATATATATATGTCCACAGATGGCGTTCTACCAAAAACACCCGATCAAGCGTATGTTTGTTTACATAAACTTCAGAGTAGCATTCACTATCTCTAACTATAATTCCACTTTCAGATCATGATTTCAAGCTATTTGCTATCATCAGTGAAAGACAGGAATAAAAGAAACTAGATCTAAATACAAACTCTGAGCGTTTATGAAACAATTTCTATTCAGCTTGCAAGCGTGAATTTTTAGACACGTAATGTCTTCAAACTCAGCATAGCAAACCAGATAGCTATATGGGTCTGATCTCAGTTCAGCATCACCACATAGTAGAAGCCTCTGCAATCTATATCATTGCAAGAAAGACCTCAAAGGTACATTTACGATAAACAAAAATGCAAGTTAAAAAACTTGCTAACGCTTGTATTTATGTCCACAGTGGCGTTCTACCAAAAACACCGATCAAGCGTATGTTTTGTTTACATAAACGTCAGAGTAGCATTCACTATCTCTAACTATAATTCCACTTTCAGATCATGATTTCAAGCTATTTGCTATCATCAGTGAAAGACAGGAATAAAGAAACTAGATCTAAATACAAACTCTGAGCGTTTATGAAACAATTTCTATTCAGCTTGCAAGCGTGAATTTTTTAAGATCGGAAGAGCTTCAAACTCAGCATAGCAAACCAGATAGCTATATAAGTCTGATCTCAGTTCAGCATCACCACATAGTAGAAGCCTCTGCAATCTATATCATTGCAAGAAAGACCTCAAAGGTACATTTATGATAAACAAAAATGCAAGTTAAAAAACTTGCTAACGCTTGTATTTATGTCCACAGATGGCGTTCTACCAAAAACACCGATCAAGCGTATGTTTTGTTTACATAAACGTCAGAGTAGCATTCACTATCTCTAACTATAATTCCACTTTCAGATCATGATTTCAAGCTATTTGCTATCATCAGTGAAAGACAGGAATAAAGAAACTAGATCTAAATAAAAACTCTGAGCGTTTATGAAACAATTTCTATTCAGCTTGCAAGCGTGAATTTTTTAGACACGTAATGTCTTCAAACTCAGCATAGCAAACCAGATAGCTATATGGGTCTGATCTCAGTTCAGCATCACCACATAGTAGAAGCGTCTGCAATCTATATCATTGCAAGAAAGACCTCAAAGGTACATTTACGATAAGATCAAAAATGCAAGCTCCGAATAGAAATTGTTTCATAAACGCTCAGAGTTTGTATTTAGATCTAGTTTCTTTATTCCTGTCTTTCACTGATGATAGCAAATAGCTTGAAATCATGATCTGAAAGTGGAATTATAGTTAGAGATAGTGAATGCTACTCTGACGTTTATGTAAACAAAACATACGCTTGATCGGTGTTTTTGGTAGAACGCCATCTGTGGACATAAATACAAGCGTTAGCAAGTTTTTTAACTTGCATTTTTGTTTATCATAAATGTACCTTTGAGGTCTTTCTTGCAATGATATAGATTGCAGAGGCTTCTACTATGTGGTGATGCTGAACTGAGATCAGACCCATATAGCTATCTGGTTTGCTATGCTGAGTTTGAAGACATTACGTGTCTAAAAAATTCACGCTTGCAAGCTGAATAGAAATTGTTTCATAAACGCTCAGAGTTTGTATTTAGATCTAGTTTCTTTATTCCTGTCTTTCACTGATGATAGCAAATAGCTTGAAATCATGATCTGAAAGTGGAATTATAGTTAGAGATAGTGAATGCTACTCTGACGTTTATGTAAACAAAACATACGCTTGATCGGTGTTTTTGGTAGAACGCCATCTGTGGACATAAATACAAGCGTTAGCAAGTTTTTTAACTTGCATTTTTGTTTATCGTAAATGTACCTTTGAGGTCTTTCTTGCAATGATATAGATTGCAGAGGCTTCTACTATGTGGTGATGCTGAACTGAGATCAGACCCATATAGCTATCTGGTTTGCTATGCTGAGTTTGAAGACATTACGTGTCTAAAAAATTCACGCTTGCAAGCTGAATAGAAATTGTTTCATAAACGCTCAGAGTTTGTATTTAGATCTAGTTTCTTTATTCCTGTCTTTCACTGATGATAGCAAATAGCTTGAAATCATGATCTGAAAGTGGAATTATAGTTAGAGATAGTGAATGCTACTCTGACGTTTATGTAAACAAAACATACGCTTGATCGGTGTTTTTGGTAGAACGCCATCTGTGGACATAAATACAAGCGTTAGCAAGTTTTTTAACTTGCATTTTTGTTTATCGTAAATGTACCTTTGAGGTCTTTCTTGCAATGATATAGATTGCAGAGGCTTCTACTATGTGGTGATGCTGAACTGAGATCAGACCCATATAGCTATCTGGTTTGCTATGCTGAGTTTGAAGACATTACGTGTCTAAAAAATTCACGCTTGCAAGCTGAATAGAAATTGTTTCATAAACGCTCAGAGTTTGTATTTAGATCTAGTTTCTTTATTCCTGTCTTTCACTGATGATAGCAAATAGCTTGAAATCATGATCTGAAAGTGGAATTATAGTTAGAGATAGTGAATGCTACTCTGACGTTTATGTAAACAAAACATACGCTTGATCGGTGTTTTTGGTAGAACGCCATCTGTGGACATAAATACAAGCGTTAGCAAGTTTTTTAACTTGCATTTTTGTTTATCATAAATGTACCTTTGAGGTCTTTCTTGCAATGATATAGATTGCAGAGGCTTCTACTATGTGGTGATGCTGAACTGAGATCAGACCCATATAGCTATCTGGTTTGCTATGCTGAGTTTGAAGACATTACGTGTCTAAAAAATTCACGCTTGCAAGCTGAATAGAAATTGTTTCATAAACGCTCAGAGTTTGTATTTAGATCTAGTTTCTTTATTCCTGTCTTTCACTGATGATAGCAAATAGCTTGAAATCATGATCTGAAAGTGGAATTATAGTTAGAGATAGTGAATGCTACTCTGACGTTTATGTAAACAAAACATACGCTTGATCGGTGTTTTTGGTAGAACGCCATCTGTGGACATAAATACAAGCGTTAGCAAGTTTTTTAACTTGCATTTTTGTTTATCGTAAATGTACCTTTGAGGTCTTTCTTGCAATGATATAGATTGCAGAGGCTTCTACTATGTGGTGATGCTGAACTGAGATCAGACCCATATAGCTATCTGGTTTGCTATGCTGAGTTTGAAGACATTACGTGTCTAAAAAATTCACGCTTGCAAGCTGAATAGAAATTGTTTCATAAACGCTCAGAGTTTGTATTTAGATCTAGTTTCTTTATTCCTGTCTTTCACTGATGATAGCAAATAGCTTGAAATCATGATCTGAAAGTGGAATTATAGTTAGAGATAGTGAATGCTACTCTGACGTTTATGTAAACAAAACATACGCTTGATCGGTGTTTTTGGTAGAACGCCATCTGTGGACATAAATACAAGCGTTAGCAAGTTTTTTAACTTGCATTTTTGTTTATCGTAAATGTACCTTTGAGGTCTTTCTTGCAATGATATAGATTGCAGAGGCTTCTACTATGTGGTGATGCTGAACTGAGATCAGACCCATATAGCTATCTGGTTTGCTATGCTGAGTTTGAAGACATTACGTGTCTAAAAAATTCACGCTTGCAAGCTGAATAGAAATTGTTTCATAAACGCTCAGAGTTTGTATTTAGATCTAGTTTCTTTATTCCTGTCTTTCACTGATGATAGCAAATAGCTTGAAATCATGATCTGAAAGTGGAATTATAGTTAGAGATAGTGAATGCTACTCTGACGTTTATGTAAACAAAACATACGCTTGATCGGTGTTTTTGGTAGAACGCCATCTGTGGACATAAATACAAGCGTTAGCAAGTTTTTTAACTTGCATTTTTGTTTATCATAAATGTACCTTTGAGGTCTTTCTTGCAATGATATAGATTGCAGAGGCTTCTACTATGTGGTGATGCTGAACTGAGATCAGACCCATATAGCTATCTGGTTTGCTATGCTGAGTTTGAAGACATTACGTGTCTAAAAAATTCACGCTTGCAAGCTGAATAGAAATTGTTTCATAAACGCTCAGAGTTTGTATTTAGATCTAGTTTCTTTATTCCTGTCTTTCACTGATGATAGCAAATAGCTTGAAATCATGATCTGAAAGTGGAATTATAGTTAGAGATAGTGAATGCTACTCTGACGTTTATGTAAACAAAACATACGCTTGATCGGTGTTTTTGGTAGAACGCCATCTGTGGACATAAATACAAGCGTTAGCAAGTTTTTTAACTTGCATTTTTGTTTATCGTAAATGTACCTTTGAGGTCTTTCTTGCAATGATATAGATTGCAGAGGCTTCTACTATGTGGTGATGCTGAACTGAGATCAGACCCATATAGCTATCTGGTTTGCTATGCTGAGTTTGAAGACATTACGTGTCTAAAAAATTCACGCTTGCAAGCTGAATAGAAATTGTTTCATAAACGCTCAGAGTTTGTATTTAGATCTAGTTTCTTTATTCCTGTCTTTCACTGATGATAGCAAATAGCTTGAAATCATGATCTGAAAGTGGAATTATAGTTAGAGATAGTGAATGCTACTCTGACGTTTATGTAAACAAAACATACGCTTGATCGGTGTTTTTGGTAGAACGCCATCTGTGGACATAAATACAAGCGTTAGCAAGTTTTTTAACTTGCATTTTTGTTTATCGTAAATGTACCTTTGAGGTCTTTCTTGCAATGATATAGATTGCAGAGGCTTCTACTATGTGGTGATGCTGAACTGAGATCAGACCCATATAGCTATCTGGTTTGCTATGCTGAGTTTGAAGACATTACGTGTCTAAAAAATTCACGCTTGCAAGCTGAATAGAAATTGTTTCATAAACGCTCAGAGTTTGTATTTAGATCTAGTTTCTTTATTCCTGTCTTTCACTGATGATAGCAAATAGCTTGAAATCATGATCTGAAAGTGGAATTATAGTTAGAGATAGTGAATGCTACTCTGACGTTTATGTAAACAAAACATACGCTTGATCGGTGTTTTTGGTAGAACGCCATCTGTGGACATAAATACAAGCGTTAGCAAGTTTTTTAACTTGCATTTTTGTTTATCATAAATGTACCTTTGAGGTCTTTCTTGCAATGATATAGATTGCAGAGGCTTCTACTATGTGGTGATGCTGAACTGAGATCAGACCCATATAGCTATCTGGTTTGCTATGCTGAGTTTGAAGACATTACGTGTCTAAAAAATTCACGCTTGCAAGCTGAATAGAAATTGTTTCATAAACGCTCAGAGTTTGTATTTAGATCTAGTTTCTTTATTCCTGTCTTTCACTGATGATAGCAAATAGCTTGAAATCATGATCTGAAAGTGGAATTATAGTTAGAGATAGTGAATGCTACTCTGACGTTTATGTAAACAAAACATACGCTTGATCGGTGTTTTTGGTAGAACGCCATCTGTGGACATAAATACAAGCGTTAGCAAGTTTTTTAACTTGCATTTTTGTTTATCATAAATGTACCTTTGAGGTCTTTCTTGCAATGATATAGATTGCAGAGGCTTCTACTATGTGGTGATGCTGAACTGAGATCAGACCCATATAGCTATCTGGTTTGCTATGCTGAGTTTGAAGACATTACGTGTCTAAAAAATTCACGCTTGCAAGCTGAATAGAAATTGTTTCATAAACGCTCAGAGTTTGTATTTAGATCTAGTTTCTTTATTCCTGTCTTTCACTGATGATAGCAAATAGCTTGAAATCATGATCTGAAAGTGGAATTATAGTTAGAGATAGTGAATGCTACTCTGACGTTTATGTAAACAAAACATACGCTTGATCGGTGTTTTTGGTAGAACGCCATCTGTGGACATAAATACAAGCGTTAGCAAGTTTTTTAACTTGCATTTTTGTTTATCGTAAATGTACCTTTGAGGTCTTTCTTGCAATGATATAGATTGCAGAGGCTTCTACTATGTGGTGATGCTGAACTGAGATCAGACCCATATAGCTATCTGGTTTGCTATGCTGAGTTTGAAGACATTACGTGTCTAAAAAATTCACGCTTGCAAGCTGAATAGAAATTGTTTCATAAACGCTCAGAGTTTGTATTTAGATCTAGTTTCTTTATTCCTGTCTTTCACTGATGATAGCAAATAGCTTGAAATCATGATCTGAAAGTGGAATTATAGTTAGAGATAGTGAATGCTACTCTGACGTTTATGTAAACAAAACATACGCTTGATCGGTGTTTTTGGTAGAACGCCATCTGTGGACATAAATACAAGCGTTAGCAAGTTTTTTAACTTGCATTTTTGTTTATCGTAAATGTACCTTTGAGGTCTTTCTTGCAATGATATAGATTGCAGAGGCTTCTACTATGTGGTGATGCTGAACTGAGATCAGACCCATATAGCTATCTGGTTTGCTATGCTGAGTTTGAAGACATTACGTGTCTAAAAAATTCACGCTTGCAAGCTGAATAGAAATTGTTTCATAAACGCTCAGAGTTTGTATTTAGATCTAGTTTCTTTATTCCTGTCTTTCACTGATGATAGCAAATAGCTTGAAATCATGATCTGAAAGTGGAATTATAGTTAGAGATAGTGAATGCTACTCTGACGTTTATGTAAACAAAACATACGCTTGATCGGTGTTTTTGGTAGAACGCCATCTGTGGACATAAATACAAGCGTTAGCAAGTTTTTTAACTTGCATTTTTGTTTATCGTAAATGTACCTTTGAGGTCTTTCTTGCAATGATATAGATTGCAGAGGCTTCTACTATGTGGTGATGCTGAACTGAGATCAGACCCATATAGCTATCTGGTTTGCTATGCTGAGTTTGAAGACATTACGTGTCTAAAAAATTCACGCTTGCAAGCTGAATAGAAATTGTTTCATAAACGCTCAGAGTTTGTATTTAGATCTAGTTTCTTTATTCCTGTCTTTCACTGATGATAGCAAATAGCTTGAAATCATGATCTGAAAGTGGAATTATAGTTAGAGATAGTGAATGCTACTCTGACGTTTATGTAAACAAAACATACGCTTGATCGGTGTTTTTGGTAGAACGCCATCTGTGGACATAAATACAAGCGTTAGCAAGTTTTTTAACTTGCATTTTTGTTTATCATAAATGTACCTTTGAGGTCTTTCTTGCAATGATATAGATTGCAGAGGCTTCTACTATGTGGTGATGCTGAACTGAGATCAGACCCATATAGCTATCTGGTTTGCTATGCTGAGTTTGAAGACATTACGTGTCTAAAAAATTCACGCTTGCAAGCTGAATAGAAATTGTTTCATAAACGCTCAGAGTTTGTATTTAGATCTAGTTTCTTTATTCCTGTCTTTCACTGATGATAGCAAATAGCTTGAAATCATGATCTGAAAGTGGAATTATAGTTAGAGATAGTGAATGCTACTCTGACGTTTATGTAAACAAAACATACGCTTGATCGGTGTTTTTGGTAGAACGCCATCTGTGGACATAAATACAAGCGTTAGCAAGTTTTTTAACTTGCATTTTTGTTTATCGTAAATGTACCTTTGAGGTCTTTCTTGCAATGATATAGATTGCAGAGGCTTCTACTATGTGGTGATGCTGAACTGAGATCAGACCCATATAGCTATCTGGTTTGCTATGCTGAGTTTGAAGACATTACGTGTCTAAAAAATTCACGCTTGCAAGCTGAATAGAAATTGTTTCATAAACGCTCAGAGTTTGTATTTAGATCTAGTTTCTTTATTCCTGTCTTTCACTGATGATAGCAAATAGCTTGAAATCATGATCTGAAAGTGGAATTATAGTTAGAGATAGTGAATGCTACTCTGACGTTTATGTAAACAAAACATACGCTTGATCGGTGTTTTTGGTAGAACGCCATCTGTGGACATAAATACAAGCGTTAGCAAGTTTTTTAACTTGCATTTTTGTTTATCGTAAATGTACCTTTGAGGTCTTTCTTGCAATGATATAGATTGCAGAGGCTTCTACTATGTGGTGATGCTGAACTGAGATCAGACCCATATAGCTATCTGGTTTGCTATGCTGAGTTTGAAGACATTACGTGTCTAAAAAATTCACGCTTGCAAGCTGAATAGAAATTGTTTCATAAACGCTCAGAGTTTGTATTTAGATCTAGTTTCTTTATTCCTGTCTTTCACTGATGATAGCAAATAGCTTGAAATCATGATCTGAAAGTGGAATTATAGTTAGAGATAGTGAATGCTACTCTGACGTTTATGTAAACAAAACATACGCTTGATCGGTGTTTTTGGTAGAACGCCATCTGTGGACATAAATACAAGCGTTAGCAAGTTTTTTAACTTGCATTTTTGTTTATCATAAATGTACCTTTGAGGTCTTTCTTGCAATGATATAGATTGCAGAGGCTTCTACTATGTGGTGATGCTGAACTGAGATCAGACCCATATAGCTATCTGGTTTGCTATGCTGAGTTTGAAGACATTACGTGTCTAAAAAATTCACGCTTGCAAGCTGAATAGAAATTGTTTCATAAACGCTCAGAGTTTGTATTTAGATCTAGTTTCTTTATTCCTGTCTTTCACTGATGATAGCAAATAGCTTGAAATCATGATCTGAAAGTGGAATTATAGTTAGAGATAGTGAATGCTACTCTGACGTTTATGTAAACAAAACATACGCTTGATCGGTGTTTTTGGTAGAACGCCATCTGTGGACATAAATACAAGCGTTAGCAAGTTTTTTAACTTGCATTTTTGTTTATCATAAATGTACCTTTGAGGTCTTTCTTGCAATGATATAGATTGCAGAGGCTTCTACTATGTGGTGATGCTGAACTGAGATCAGACCCATATAGCTATCTGGTTTGCTATGCTGAGTTTGAAGACATTACGTGTCTAAAAAATTCACGCTTGCAAGCTGAATAGAAATTGTTTCATAAACGCTCAGAGTTTGTATTTAGATCTAGTTTCTTTATTCCTGTCTTTCACTGATGATAGCAAATAGCTTGAAATCATGATCTGAAAGTGGAATTATAGTTAGAGATAGTGAATGCTACTCTGACGTTTATGTAAACAAAACATACGCTTGATCGGTGTTTTTGGTAGAACGCCATCTGTGGACATAAATACAAGCGTTAGCAAGTTTTTTAACTTGCATTTTTGTTTATCGTAAATGTACCTTTGAGGTCTTTCTTGCAATGATATAGATTGCAGAGGCTTCTACTATGTGGTGATGCTGAACTGAGATCAGACCCATATAGCTATCTGGTTTGCTATGCTGAGTTTGAAGACATTACGTGTCTAAAAAATTCACGCTTGCAAGCTGAATAGAAATTGTTTCATAAACGCTCAGAGTTTGTATTTAGATCTAGTTTCTTTATTCCTGTCTTTCACTGATGATAGCAAATAGCTTGAAATCATGATCTGAAAGTGGAATTATAGTTAGAGATAGTGAATGCTACTCTGACGTTTATGTAAACAAAACATACGCTTGATCGGTGTTTTTGGTAGAACGCCATCTGTGGACATAAATACAAGCGTTAGCAAGTTTTTTAACTTGCATTTTTGTTTATCATAAATGTACCTTTGAGGTCTTTCTTGCAATGATATAGATTGCAGAGGCTTCTACTATGTGGTGATGCTGAACTGAGATCAGACCCATATAGCTATCTGGTTTGCTATGCTGAGTTTGAAGACATTACGTGTCTAAAAAATTCACGCTTGCAAGCTGAATAGAAATTGTTTCATAAACGCTCAGAGTTTGTATTTAGATCTAGTTTCTTTATTCCTGTCTTTCACTGATGATAGCAAATAGCTTGAAATCATGATCTGAAAGTGGAATTATAGTTAGAGATAGTGAATGCTACTCTGACGTTTATGTAAACAAAACATACGCTTGATCGGTGTTTTTGGTAGAACGCCATCTGTGGACATAAATACAAGCGTTAGCAAGTTTTTTAACTTGCATTTTTGTTTATCATAAATGTACCTTTGAGGTCTTTCTTGCAATGATATAGATTGCAGAGGCTTCTACTATGTGGTGATGCTGAACTGAGATCAGACCCATATAGCTAACGCTTGAAAGAAAGGGGGGTATTTATGTCCACAGATGGCGTTCTACCCAAAACACCGATCAAGCGTATGTTTTGTTTACATAAACGTCAGAGTAGCATTCACTATCTCTAACTATAATTCCACTTTCAGATCATGATTTCAAGCTATTTGCTATCATCAGTGAAAGACAGGAATAAAGAAACTAGATCTAAATACAAACTCTGAGCGTTTATGAAACAATTTCTATTCAGCTTGCAAGCGTGAATTTTTTAGACACGTAATGTCTTCAAACTCAGCATAGCAAACCAGATAGCTATATGGGTCTGATCTCAGTTCAGCATCACCACATAGTAGAAGCCTCTGCAATCTATATCATTGCAAGAAAGACCTCAAAGGTACATTTACGATAAACAAAAATGCAAGTTAAAAAACTTGCTAACGCTTGTATTTATGTCCACAGATGGCGTTCTACCAAAAACACCGATCAAGCGTATGTTTTGTTTACATAAACGTCAGAGTAGCATTCACTATCTCTAACTATAATTCCACTTTCAGATCATGATTTCAAGCTATTTGCTATCATCAGTGAAAGACAGGAATAAAGAAACTAGATCTAAATACAAACTCTGAGCGTTTATGAAACAATTTCTATTCAGCTTGCAAGAGTGAATTTTTTAGACACGTAATGTCTTCAAACTCAGCATAGCAAACCAGATAGCTAATGGGTCTGATCTCAGTTCAGCATCACCACATAGTAGAAGCCTCTGCAATCTATACCATTGCAAGAAAGACCTCAAAGGTACATTTACGATAAACAAAAATGCAAGTTAAAAAACTTGCTAACGCTTGTATTTATGTCCACAGATGGCGTTCTACCAAAAACACCGATCAAGCGTATGTTTTGTTTACATAAACGTCAGAGTAGCATTCACTATCTCTAACTATAATTCCACTTTCAGATCATGATTTCAAGCTATTTGCTATCATCAGTGAAAGACAGGAATAAAGAAACTAGATCTAAATACAAACTCTGAGCGTTTATGAAACAATTTCTATTCAGCTTGCAAGCGTGAATTTTTTAGACACGTAATGTCTTCAAACTCAGCATAGCAAACCAGATAGCTATATGGGTCCGATCTCAGTTCAGCATCACCACATAGTAGAAGCCTCTGCAATCTATATCATTGCAAGAAAGACCTCAAAGGTACATTTACGATAAACAAAAATGCAAGTTAAAAAACTTGCTAACGCTTGTATTTATGTCCACAGATGGCGTTCTACCAAAAACACCGATCAAGCGTATGTTTTGTTTACATAAACGTCAGAGTAGCATTCACTATCTCTAACTATAATTCCACTTTCAGATCATGATTTCAAGCTATTTGCTATCATCAGTGAAAGACAGGAATAAAGAAACTAGATCTAAATACAAACTCTGAGCGTTTATGAAACAATTTCTATTCAGCTTGCAAGCGTGAATTTTTTAGACACGTAATGTCTTCAAACTCAGCATAGCAAACCAGATAGCTATATGGGTCTGATCTCAGTTCAGCATCACCACATAGTAGAAGCCTCTGCAATCTATATCATTGCAAGAAAGACCTCAAAGGTACATTTACGATAAACAAAAATGCAAGTTAAAAAACTTGCTAACGCTTGTATTTATGTCCACAGATGGCGTTCTACCAAAAACACCGATCAAGCGTATGTTTTGTTTACATAAACGTCAGAGTAGCATTCACTATCTCTAACTATAATTCCACTTTCAGATCATGATTTCAAGCTATTTGCTATCATCAGTGAAAGACAGGAATAAAGAAACTAGATCTAAATACAAACTCTGAGCGTTTATGAAACAATTTCTATTCAGCTTGCAAGCGTGAATTTTTTAGACACGTAATGTCTTCAAACTCAGCATAGCAAACCAGATAGCTATATGGGTCTGATCTCAGTTCAGCATCACCACATAGTAGAAGCCTCTGCAATCTATATCATTGCAAGAAAGACCTCAAAGGTACATTTACGATAAACAAAAATGCAAGTTAAAAAACTTGCTAACGCTTGTATTTATGTCCACAGATGGCGTTCTACCAAAAACACCGATCAAGCGTATGTTTTGTTTACATAAACGTCAGAGTAGCATTCACTATCTCTAACTATAATTCCACTTTCAGATCATGATTTCAAGCTATTTGCTATCATCAGTGAAAGACAGGAATAAAGAAACTAGATCTAAATACAAACTCTGAGCGTTTATGAAACAATTTCTATTCAGCTTGCAAGCGTGAATTTTTTAGACACGTAATGTCTTCAAACTCAGCATAGCAAACCAGATAGCTATATGGGTCTGATCTCAGTTCAGCATCACCACATAGTAGAAGCCTCTGCAATCTATATCATTGCAAGAAAGACCTCAAAGGTACATTTACGATAAACAAAAATGCAAGTTAAAAAACTTGCTAACGCTTGTATTTATGTCCACAGATGGCGTTCTACCAAAAACACCGATCAAGCGTATGTTTTGTTTACATAAACGTCAGAGTAGCATTCACTATCTCTAACTATAATTCCACTTTCAGATCATGATTTCAAGCTATTTGCTATCATCAGTGAAAGACAGGAATAAAGAAACTAGATCTAAATACAAACTCTGAGCGTTTATGAAACAATTTCTATTCAGCTTGCAAGCGTGAATTTTTTAGACACGTAATGTCTTCAAACTCAGCATAGCAAACCAGATAGCTATATGGGTCTGATCTCAGTTCAGCATCACCACATAGTAGAAGCCTCTGCAATCTATATCATTGCAAGAAAGACCTCAAAGGTACATTTACGATAAACAAAAATGCAAGTTAAAAAACTTGCTAACGCTTGTATTTATGTCCACAGATGGCGTTCTACCAAAAACACCGATCAAGCGTATGTTTTGTTTACATAAACGTCAGAGTAGCATTCACTATCTCTAACTATAATTCCACTTTCAGATCATGATTTCAAGCTATTTGCTATCATCAGTGAAAGACAGGAATAAAGAAACTAGATCTAAATACAAACTCTGAGCGTTTATGAAACAATTTCTATTCAGCTTGCAAGCGTGAATTTTTTAGACACGTAATGTCTTCAAACTCAGCATAGCAAACCAGATAGCTATATGGGTCTGATCTCAGTTCAGCATCACCACATAGTAGAAGCCTCTGCAATCTATATCATTGCAAGAAAGACCTCAAAGGTACATTTACGATAAACAAAAATGCAAGTTAAAAAACTTGCTAACGCTTGTATTTATGTCCACAGATGGCGTTCTACCAAAAACACCGATCAAGCGTATGTTTTGTTTACATAAACGTCAGAGTAGCATTCACTATCTCTAACTATAATTCCACTTTCAGATCATGATTTCAAGCTATTTGCTATCATCAGTGAAAGACAGGAATAAAGAAACTAGATCTAAATACAAACTCTGAGCGTTTATGAAACAATTTCTATTCAGCTTGCAAGCGTGAATTTTTTAGACACGTAATGTCTTCAAACTCAGCATAGCAAACCAGATAGCTATATGGGTCTGATCTCAGTTCAGCATCACCACATAGTAGAAGCCTCTGCAATCTATATCATTGCAAGAAAGACCTCAAAGGTACATTTATGATAAACAAAAATGCAAGTTAAAAAACTTGCTAACGCTTGTATTTATGTCCACAGATGGCGTTCTACCAAAAACACCGATCAAGCGTATGTTTTGTTTACATAAACGTCAGAGTAGCATTCACTATCTCTAACTATAATTCCACTTTCAGATCATGATTTCAAGCTATTTGCTATCATCAGTGAAAGACAGGAATAAAGAAACTAGATCTAAATACAAACTCTGAGCGTTTATGAAACAATTTCTATTCAGCTTGCAAGCGTGAATTTTTTAGACACGTAATGTCTTCAAACTCAGCATAGCAAACCAGATAGCTATATGGGTCTGATCTCAGTTCAGCATCACCACATAGTAGAAGCCTCTGCAATCTATATCATTGCAAGAAAGACCTCAAAGGTACATTTACGATAAACAAAAATGCAAGTTAAAAAACTTGCTAACGCTTGTATTTATGTCCACAGATGGCGTTCTACCAAAAACACCGATCAAGCGTATGTTTTGTTTACATAAACGTCAGAGTAGCATTCACTATCTCTAACTATAATTCCACTTTCAGATCATGATTTCAAGCTATTTGCTATCATCAGTGAAAGACAGGAATAAAGAAACTAGATCTAAATACAAACTCTGAGCGTTTATGAAACAATTTCTATTCAGCTTGCAAGCGTGAATTTTTTAGACACGTAATGTCTTCAAACTCAGCATAGCAAACCAGATAGCTATATGGGTCTGATCTCAGTTCAGCATCACCACATAGTAGAAGCCTCTGCAATCTATATCATTGCAAGAAAGACCTCAAAGGTACATTTATGATAAACAAAAATGCAAGTTAAAAAACTTGCTAACGCTTGTATTTATGTCCACAGATGGCGTTCTACCAAAAACACCGATCAAGCGTATGTTTTGTTTACATAAACGTCAGAGTAGCATTCACTATCTCTAACTATAATTCCACTTTCAGATCATGATTTCAAGCTATTTGCTATCATCAGTGAAAGACAGGAATAAAGAAACTAGATCTAAATACAAACTCTGAGCGTTTATGAAACAATTTCTATTCAGCTTGCAAGCGTGAATTTTTTAGACACGTAATGTCTTCAAACTCAGCATAGCAAACCAGATAGCTATATGGGTCTGATCTCAGTTCAGCATCACCACATAGTAGAAGCCTCTGCAATCTATATCATTGCAAGAAAGACCTCAAAGGTACATTTATGATAAACAAAAATGCAAGTTAAAAAACTTGCTAACGCTTGTATTTATGTCCACAGATGGCGTTCTACCAAAAACACCGATCAAGCGTATGTTTTGTTTACATAAACGTCAGAGTAGCATTCACTATCTCTAACTATAATTCCACTTTCAGATCATGATTTCAAGCTATTTGCTATCATCAGTGAAAGACAGGAATAAAGAAACTAGATCTAAATACAAACTCTGAGCGTTTATGAAACAATTTCTATTCAGCTTGCAAGCGTGAATTTTTTAGACACGTAATGTCTTCAAACTCAGCATAGCAAACCAGATAGCTATATGGGTCTGATCTCAGTTCAGCATCACCACATAGTAGAAGCCTCTGCAATCTATATCATTGCAAGAAAGACCTCAAAGGTACATTTACGATAAACAAAAATGCAAGTTAAAAAACTTGCTAACGCTTGTATTTATGTCCACAGATGGCGTTCTACCAAAAACACCGATCAAGCGTATGTTTTGTTTACATAAACGTCAGAGTAGCATTCACTATCTCTAACTATAATTCCACTTTCAGATCATGATTTCAAGCTATTTGCTATCATCAGTGAAAGACAGGAATAAAGAAACTAGATCTAAATACAAACTCTGAGCGTTTATGAAACAATTTCTATTCAGCTTGCAAGCGTGAATTTTTTAGACACGTAATGTCTTCAAACTCAGCATAGCAAACCAGATAGCTATATGGGTCTGATCTCAGTTCAGCATCACCACATAGTAGAAGCCTCTGCAATCTATATCATTGCAAGAAAGACCTCAAAGGTACATTTATGATAAACAAAAATGCAAGTTAAAAAACTTGCTAACGCTTGTATTTATGTCCACAGATGGCGTTCTACCAAAAACACCGATCAAGCGTATGTTTTGTTTACATAAACGTCAGAGTAGCATTCACTATCTCTAACTATAATTCCACTTTCAGATCATGATTTCAAGCTATTTGCTATCATCAGTGAAAGACAGGAATAAAGAAACTAGATCTAAATACAAACTCTGAGCGTTTATGAAACAATTTCTATTCAGCTTGCAAGCGTGAATTTTTTAGACACGTAATGTCTTCAAACTCAGCATAGCAAACCAGATAGCTATATGGGTCTGATCTCAGTTCAGCATCACCACATAGTAGAAGCCTCTGCAATCTATATCATTGCAAGAAAGACCTCAAAGGTACATTTATGATAAACAAAAATGCAAGTTAAAAAACTTGCTAACGCTTGTATTTATGTCCACAGATGGCGTTCTACCAAAAACACCGATCAAGCGTATGTTTTGTTTACATAAACGTCAGAGTAGCATTCACTATCTCTAACTATAATTCCACTTTCAGATCATGATTTCAAGCTATTTGCTATCATCAGTGAAAGACAGGAATAAAGAAACTAGATCTAAATACAAACTCTGAGCGTTTATGAAACAATTTCTATTCAGCTTGCAAGCGTGAATTTTTTAGACACGTAATGTCTTCAAACTCAGCATAGCAAACCAGATAGCTATATGGGTCTGATCTCAGTTCAGCATCACCACATAGTAGAAGCCTCTGCAATCTATATCATTGCAAGAAAGACCTCAAAGGTACATTTACGATAAACAAAAATGCAAGTTAAAAAACTTGCTAACGCTTGTATTTATGTCCACAGATGGCGTTCTACCAAAAACACCGATCAAGCGTATGTTTTGTTTACATAAACGTCAGAGTAGCATTCACTATCTCTAACTATAATTCCACTTTCAGATCATGATTTCAAGCTATTTGCTATCATCAGTGAAAGACAGGAATAAAGAAACTAGATCTAAATACAAACTCTGAGCGTTTATGAAACAATTTCTATTCAGCTTGCAAGCGTGAATTTTTTAGACACGTAATGTCTTCAAACTCAGCATAGCAAACCAGATAGCTATATGGGTCTGATCTCAGTTCAGCATCACCACATAGTAGAAGCCTCTGCAATCTATATCATTGCAAGAAAGACCTCAAAGGTACATTTACGATAAACAAAAATGCAAGTTAAAAAACTTGCTAACGCTTGTATTTATGTCCACAGATGGCGTTCTACCAAAAACACCGATCAAGCGTATGTTTTGTTTACATAAACGTCAGAGTAGCATTCACTATCTCTAACTATAATTCCACTTTCAGATCATGATTTCAAGCTATTTGCTATCATCAGTGAAAGACAGGAATAAAGAAACTAGATCTAAATACAAACTCTGAGCGTTTATGAAACAATTTCTATTCAGCTTGCAAGAGTGAATTTTTTAGACACGTAATGTCTTCAAACTCAGCATAGCAAACCAGATAGCTAATGGGTCTGATCTCAGTTCAGCATCACCACATAGTAGAAGCCTCTGCAATCTATATCATTGCAAGAAAGACCTCAAAGGTACATTTATGATAAACAAAAATGCAAGTTAAAAAACTTGCTAACACTTGTATTTATGTCCACAGATGGCGTTCTACCAAAAACACCGATCAAGCGTATGTTTTGTTTACATAAACGTCAGAGTAGCATTCACTATCTCTAACTATAATTCCACTTTCAGATCATGATTTCAAGCTCTTTGCTATCATCAGTGAAAGACAGGAATAAAGAAACTAGATCTAAATACAAACTCTGAGTGTTTATGAAACAATTTCTATTCAGCTTGCAAGCGTGAATTTTTTAGACACGTAATGTCTTCAAACTCAGCATAGCAAACCAGATAGCTATATGGGTCTGATCTCAGTTCAGCATCACCACATAGTAGAAGCCTCTGCAATCTATATCATTGCAAGAAAGACCTCAAAGGTACATTTACGATAAACAAAAATGCAAGTTAAAAAACTTGCTAACGCTTGTATTTATGTCCACAGATGGCGTTCTACCAAAAACACCGATCAAGCGTATGTTTTGTTTACATAAACATCAGAGTAGCATTCACTATCTCTAACTATAATTCCACTTTCAGATCATGATTTCAAGCTATTTGCTATCATCAGTGAAAGACAGGAATAAAGAAACTAGATCTAAATACAAACTCTGAGCGTTTATGAAACAATTTCTATTCAGCTTGCAAGCGTGAATTTTTTAGACACGTAATGTCTTCAAACTCAGCATAGCAAACCAGATAGCTATATGGGTCTGATCTCAGTTCAGCATCACCACATAGTAGAAGCCTCTGCAATCTATATCATTGCAAGAAAGACCTCAAAGGTACATTTACGATAAACAAAAATGCAAGTTAAAAAACTTGCTAACGCTTGTATTTATGTCCACAGATGGCGTTCTACCAAAAACACCGATCAAGCATATGTTTTGTTTACATAAACGTCAGAGTAGCATTCACTATCTCTAACTATAATTCCACTTTCAGATCATGATTTCAAGCTATTTGCTATCATCAGTGAAAGACAGGAATAAAGAAACTAGATCTAAATACAAACTCTGAGCGTTTATGAAACAATTTCTATTCAGCTTGCAAGCGTGAATTTTTTAGACACGTAATGTCTTCAAACTCAGCATAGCAAACCAGATAGCTATATGGGTCTGATCTCAGTTCAGCATCACCACATAGTAGAAGCCTCTGCAATCTATATCATTGCAAGAAAGACCTCAAAGGTACATTTATGATAAACAAAAATGCAAGTTAAAAAACTTGCTAACACTTGTATTTATGTCCACAGATGGCGTTCTACCAAAAACACCGATCAAGCATATGTTTTGTTTACATAAACGTCAGAGTAGCATTCACTATCTCTAACTATAATTCCACTTTCAGATCATGATTTCAAGCTATTTGCTATCATCAGTGAAAGACAGGAATAAAGAAACTAGATCTAAATACAAACTCTGAGCGTTTATGAAACAATTTCTATTCAGCTTGCATTTTTGTTTATCGTAAATGTACCTTTGAGGTCTTTCTTGCAATGATATAGATTGCAGACGCTTCTACTATGTGGTGATGCTGAACTGAGATCAGACCCATATAGCTATCTGGTTTGCTATGCTGAGTTTGAAGACATTACGTGTCTAAAAAATTCACGCTTGCAAGCTGAATAGAAATTGTTTCATAAACGCTCAGAGTTTTTATTTAGATCTAGTTTCTTTATTCCTGTCTTTCACTGATGATAGCAAATAGCTTGAAATCATGATCTGAAAGTGGAAATATAGTTAGAAATAGTGAATGCTACTCTGACGTTTATGTAAACAAAACATACGCTTGATCGGTGTTTTTGGTAGAACGCCATCTGTGGACATAAATACAAGCGTTAGCAAGTTTTTTAACTTGCATTTTTGTTTATCATAAATGTACCTTTGAGGTCTTTCTTGCAATGATATAGATTGCAGAGGCTTCTACTATGTGGTGATGCTGAACTGAGATCAGACTTATATAGCTATCTGGTTTGCTATGCTGAGTTTGAAGACATTACGTGTCTAAAAAATTCACGCTTGCAAGCTGAATAGAAATTGTTTCATAAACGCTCAGAGTTTGTATTTAGATCTAGTTTCTTTATTCCTGTCTTTCACTGATGATAGCAAATAGCTTGAAATCATGATCTGAAAGTGGAATTATAGTTAGAGATAGTGAATGCTACTCTGATGTTTATGTAAACAAAACATACGCTTGATCGGTGTTTTTGGTAGAACGCCATCTGTGGACATAAATACAAGTGTTAGCAAGTTTTTTAACTTGCATTTTTGTTTATCGTAAATGTACCTTTGAGGTCTTTCTTGCAATGATATAGATTGCAGAGGCTTCTACTATGTGGTGATGCTGAACTGAGATCAGACCCATATAGCTATCTGGTTTGCTATGCTGAGTTTGAAGACATTACGTGTCTAAAAAATTCACGCTTGCAAGCTGAATAGAAATTGTTTCATAAACGCTCAGAGTTTGTATTTAGATCTAGTTTCTTTATTCCTGTCTTTCACTGATGATAGCAAATAGCTTGAAATCATGATCTGAAAGTGGAATTATAGTTAGAGATAGTGAATGCTACTCTGAAGTTTATGTAAACAAAACATACGCTTGATCGGTGTTTTTGGTAGAACGCCATCTGTGGACATATATATATAAAGTTCCTTTTGACTACAAATCCATAAAACATTAACCAATTAAAATTAAAATAATACATAGACATTTATAATATCCATTGATTACTCTGACTTGCACTGATTGGCACTACTGTATGGAGAGTTTTGCTTGTTTTAATATTATTATATCTTCAACTCAGATTTTAAAATAATTCAAATATTTATAGTTAAGTATACATAGATTTTTTTTTTAGTCTTTGTACTTATGGATAGGTAGATTATGTGCATATGTGAATGCTTAAATATGGAAATAAATTGATTTGCACATGCACACACACACACACACATATATATAGTCAAGAACATAAATGTTATCGTTTATGCACTCTAGTTAACACATGCATATATATTATAACATTACTGTATCTGTTTGTTGATCTAGATTTGAATAAAGCAATAGTTATGATGTTACATATTTCACATGAGCTTCATTCTTTCTTCTCTTCATATACTATATTTAATAGGAACAGATATTTTATACAATCAGCAATCAATTTCTGGTGAATAAAATATAAATATATAAACCTGGTCAATATTTGTTTTACCTTGTAAGATTGAACACTTTGTAATTCTCAATTCGAAAATTTTTGTAATCTTTTAACTAATAAAGGTTACTTTTGGAAGTAAAATATGAGTAGCGCTTATAAATGTTGACCTTTAGCTTTTTTCAATTATAAAAATTATTTCCCTCAATCACCATATGTATCCCCAGAAATATTGCACTTTATGACAGTGGGTGAACCTTTTTCTTTTCCCTTTTTTTTTAAAGAAAGATTTTCTGTCTTCCTTTCACATTAGCAACAAAAAAAAAAAGACAAACAACTAACAATAGCATGAACAAATAAAGCCACACTTATTTTTATAGTTAATGTTTTCTGAATATGTGACCTAATTCATATATATCAAACTAGTAAAAGAAATATTTTTTAATCATTTATTTATTTAAAGTCTAACAAACATAAATATTTTGTTAAATAATATAACTATGCGTACACATATTTTATACCATTAATTATATATATATAAGAATAAAACAATTTGAAAATCTTATAAATATAATAAACACCTCTATTTCCCCATTCTTCTTAAATTCACTTAAATAAAGATATAATAAAAGACAAATGACCCCCAAGATGCATTTCGTGCTGAACCAGCACTCATCACTTGGCCCTGGTCACTATCTCTCATATATATATATATCTTTTTTATATAAAAAGTATTTAGCTAGAGTAAATTGTTGCATTTTCATTTACCACAGTCAAACTCCGTCCACTCACAATTCCAACGCCATCCATTTCAGATAAATACAATAATAACCATTACCCATCATTATCTAAACTAGAGATTTTCTCTAGCATAGATATAAACTTTAAACCTCAGTTAAAGATTAACACTTAAATAGAACACTTTTGTTATTGGTCCAGCAAAGTAAAACTTTGAAACTTTTAATTGGTCAAGTGACAAACTTTTTGATACAAATATTTTCATCTTTTAATGTATATTAATTTTAGTTTCATTTTCAAAAAATATATTAATTATTTGTAATGTTAAGAAAGTAAACGAAAATTATTTCAAAAATATATTTTTATTTGTATTTTATAGAAATATTCAAAAGCGGAAAAATCAAAGAAAACATTATGAGTGAATTAGAAGCATTATAAATGTCATTTAGATTCCTCCCAGATTTCATGTTACGAATTTTTTAAGAATTTTTTAGGAAAAACCTTAACGTCTTTCTCAAAATAATTATACTTTCAGCATATTATTAAAAAAATACACCAAAAATACATTATAATGCCAGAAAAATATTCTAAATCATTAATCTTTGTTTGAAAATCAAATAAACAGCTTGGAGCAATCTAACCTCTTGACAAGATGTCAAAAATTGCTGATACGGCTGGTTTCTTTTTCAATTTACAATCGTGTAAAGTATACAATTTTTTAATAAAACCTTACTACTTTTGTAAAATAACTATATTTTTATTAGAAATATTAGATTTTATGAAAATTATTTATAATATGTACAAAACATAATAAAAAAAACACTCCAAAACATATATTTTCATTTTAGCAGTGAAAAAATATTTAACAGAATCATCAGCCAATAAGAATTGGGAATAGATTGGGAATAGATTATCCAACCAATCAAAACTGGCCTTCTTCTTTTGTTCAACTTAAAATCCTCCTAGTATTGATTTTTTACTTGTAAAATGATTCAAAAGAGGGCAGCATCTTATAGGCCTTGCTCTAAGCTTTAATACGGGTATTTTTTCTTTAATGTAACTAAAAAATTGGCTGAGTTAGAGCAATCTAAAGGTGACAACCACGATATCGCATTTCAGGCTATTAAAAAGTTAATATATCTGATTTTTTTAAAATTTATTTTTCACAAATGAAGTTATTATTCTTTCTCTTTCCCATGTGTAATATCTTATAGATATAATAAACACCTCCATACTTCCCCATTCTTTTTAAATTCACTTGTCTTTTATTATATCTTTATTTAAGTCAATTTAAAAAGAATGGGGGAAGTATGGAGATGTTTATTATATCTATAAGATATGACACACAGGAAAGAGAAAGGTTAGTAACTCCATGTGTGTAAAATAAATAAAAAAATCAGATATATTAATCTTTTATCTGAAATAGAAGGCGTTGAGTTGTGAGTGGAGGGAGTTTGACAGTGGTAAATGAAATTTGAAAATCTTTATTAAAAAAAAATGTTCTGTTAACTTTTATTAATATCAAGTTTGAAGGGTTCACACTTATGAACTATAACATTTTGGATAGTTCTAATTAAAATGTTAGAAGAGGTCAATAAATAAATTATATTTGTTTATGTTCTAAACTTTATAGTTAGACATGTTTTTATTTTAAATAATTTATATATGATTTTAATTTGGGAACTAAAACAAATTGTTTTTACATATTTTTTTAAAATGTACTTTTGATAGACCTATATTACTTTAATTAAAATGAATAAAACTCTGGAAACAATTTTGTATTTATAGCTTAAGGCAGATTACTACAAACAAAATGTTTAAAAATATATACTTTTGTTTTGCAGATACAAATATTTTATAGGAGAATTTATAAAAGACAATGGCATATTTAAATATTTCTGTGTATACTGTTATTTTAATAATTTACAGTCAGCATCATTTCAGACAGTTATTTGATAAAGTTAAAGTTAAAGTTATGGAGAGTGTGTTTGAACTACTAAACTAAATCATTCCTATACTTTAAACTGATCATTAAGTCAAAACTTTGTTTGCCTTGGAAAAAAGATCTTTGAAGATTTATTAATCATATTCATTGAAAACAAAAAAATACAATGTCAGATATAAATCCATATCTTTATGGATATTTAATTCTGCCATTCTAATATTTAAAATAAAGAATAGTTAACTTCTAATAATTACATTAAAATTTTAAAATTTTTTAATTGCAAATCTTTGTAAGAAAAATATTTTCAAAAAAATCACACACACACACATATATATTTATATATATATATATGCATTCATATAAGCTCAATAACTTTTTAAAAGTGAGTTACTTTATTGTTATTTTTAAAACTTTTTGTAATGTCAGTGTAATACAGAAATATGTAAACAAAAAAAAATCATATATGTACTGTATTTAAAATGAAAATAATTTTGGTTTTAAATTTTAAACAGAGAAAAGAGCAAAGATATCAAAAAAGAAAAGAAAGATATTAACCCCATGTTTGTAATATGTTGCATTAACTTCAGCTGAAGGATTCATGTAAAGACAAGGAGATTTGACATCACTCTAAATCGGTCACCTTTTGTACTCATGCATGAGAATTTACACTTAAGGAAAAAATTCTGTAAGATGCTGCCTCTCTTGAATTATTTTACAAGTAAAAAATCAATAAAAATGACAATATGTGTCAAACAAAAGGAAAGCATCACCTTTTTCTTGAATCTTATTGGCTGTTTAAATTTTGACAACAAAGAAAATGACTGCCCAAATGTAAAGAGTTATAATCATTTTTTGTTTTATTTTGAAAATGATAAACGAATGTTTTAGAACATGTTAACAGTATTTCTTGATGAATTACAAATTATTTTGATAAAATAATGCTAAAAATAAAATTATTTTAGAAAAAATAGTTAAGATTTTAGCAAGAATTATTTATTTATTGCAAAAGTGGAAACAAATCATGACATAGGCAAATCTTTTGCTTGGTGATGCCGCTCTTTTAATTACAGCTGCTATCGAATATTTTTCAAATTATAAATCAAAATTTATTTTTGAAACAACTTTTGTTCACTTTCATAATCTGACAAATTATTAATATACTTTTTACAAACGAAACTAAAGTGATTATAACATTAAAAGGTGAATATATTTTGACAATTGACTTTGTTAAAGTTTGTGAATTGGCCAATTAAAAGTTTTGATTTTTACATCACATAACCAATAATATAATTAGTGGTTGAAAGGTTAATCTTCTCATGATTAATTTTTTAATCTAAAATTATAAATGTTTTGTACTCTTATTTAAATAATTACATTTTATGAAATATTATTAATCTTACTAACTATGCATATTTTTAATTATTACTTATGGATTACTATTGATTGTTAATTTAATATAGCCTACCATTTAGATAAATTTAAATAATAATCATGTTCATTGTAAGAACTAAAATATTGGATCACACATTTCATATTTTTTTCTTATGCATTGAAGTTTTGTTTAGTTCTTCATCACTTGAAGATATATGCTTTGAAGGATTTAATTTTAAACTTAAAATTGTGGGATGGTTTCACTGCATATGATAGATTACAATATATATATATATATATATATATATATATATATATATATATATATATATATATATATATATATATATATATATATATATATATATATATATATATATGAAGTGATCCATTTATGCTTTCAAGATAGGAATTGTACACTATTATGAACATTTTAAGTTTTTAGTAAATCATTGAAAGATATAGGAGCATATATCAAAAATAGATTAACTATTCTGTGAATAGGCTTTCAGTTCTTATGAAAAATGTCAAGGGCTCACCTTTACATTATTCCTCTTGTAGGTCTGCATTTTCTGACATTTTTCCTTGTCTCACACATCAACATAAAATTTATAATAAATTATTACTATTTTATCAGAAAATAATAAATTTGACTTTATTTAATAGATATTTTGTTTTCTACTGAAATAAATTTTAACTGTTCACATTTTGTTTATGTAAATATTAAAAAAAATGAGATTATAATCAAAACAGACTTTACACATCATCATTTCTAGAAAGATTAATTTCAGTTTTCAAAATCAACAAAATATTTCTTATTTTTTATTATTTTTAAACAACCAAATGAATAATTATTTATTTCTCTTATATCTAACAAATTATGCTTTAAAAGTTTACATTTTTGAATATTTATTGCAAAATTGCAATATTTTCATACTTATAAGTATAAATAGATTGCTTACACAGAAGCTAATCTTGTAAATTAGTTCAGGCCATATTTATTACTGCTAATATAATGTTATATTTTTGAAAATAAAGTATTTCAAGTCAAAATAAGTTATTAATATTTAAATTTCTTGATATCTAATAAATATAGTGTAAAATTATTAAAAAAAATATCTAAAACCATACATTTTTGGTCATTGGAACTATTTTCTTTAAACAAAGTCATAAAATGCTGAATGTTTTACAGCCTTGTCAACAGACAATGGCTGAACTTGCGCTCAGGAGTGGGGCTTATTTTTATTGTAAAAGCAGGAATTTTGGAATTTCCTGCCTTCTACCATAAATTTTTTAAGCGAAAATTTAATATAATTAAATATACTGTTTTACACACATTTTAACATATAATCTTTATGAAAAAATTCACCAGGGGATGAATTTGGCAAAAGGCAAAATTCTGTCATCCCGAGAAATCGAAAGTGTTAATTATAGCATATTTTATTAATGATATGAAGTCATTTTTCTAGGTTTTAAAAGTTAAATTATTACATATGTATCAGAAAGAATTGAAATAAATTAAAATAATTCCATAATACAGTACAGTATATAGATGAAGACAAAACTGGTGTAAAATTAGTGAAGTATACACACACTAACCCTCAACACTGTGGTCTTTATAATTATTCTACATATAAAAACTATACTCATAAACATGGATAATTATGTTTTCAAACTAAAAAAACATGATGCTCTGATCAAATGCTTTACTATAATTATTTGAATCTTTTATTTTCAAGAAATAAATAATATTAATTTTTAGCATGATCAGAAATCAAAAATTAATATATTAATATTAAATAGAATTGTTTTTGATAATTATAATAAAATGAAAAAAAAAATCTTGCTTCTCAAAAAACATATCTGTTAAAAAAATGTGAGTTTCAAGGATTGAAATAATCATCAAAAAAATATGATTAAACCATAACATAAAAACTGAATGCAAAATTGTTGTATTATAATTACAATGTTGGCTGCCATCTTTTTAAAATTAGAAAGTTAAAAAAGTATCAATGTTATAAAAAAATTGTTTCTAGCTTTTATTATATTTTCTTCTAAAGTGCTACTATCAATCAACTATTTGATACAGTAAAATATATTTTTCGCCATTTAATTTTTAATTTCAAACGTAACTACAAATTATAATTAGTTGTTATTTTGCATATTTAGTATGACTTCTAAATTTAATAGGATCAACTCATATAAATTATTTTAGATGCCCATCATTAATTAGCTTATTCAAATATGAGTTTTAGCTTGGTTAATATTCTAATTTAGATTTTAGACTAAGATGTTATAAAACCTTTTGTTCTAACATTTAATGTAACAATATATATAAGGATTTGAACTCAGACTTTCAAGATTCCAGCAGCCATCTACTCCATCTTATACAACTAATGCCTGCCACATACATGTGAAAAAAGATAAATGATTTCTATACACATGTATTTCTGCTGAACCAGCATTCATTATTTAGTCCAGATAATTATCTTCACATATATTTAATCAGTACTCAAGGTTATATTAAGACAGCAAATCTTCAAACCTTAATGAACA